>BMAU01013744.1:600000-872500 GCA_019973935.1 Trichonephila clavipes
TTCTTGGTTCCAGAACTGACCTGCATGTTCAGAGTGTAACGATGACAGGCCACATCTATCGGGATGTCATTCTGGAACAACATGTACGTTTGTTTCAGGGCGCCATGGGTGCTGAATTTCTGTTTACGGATGACAACGCCCGTCCTCACCGTACAAACATTGTAGACGAATGCCTTCAATCGGAGGATATCTCCCGTATGGATTGGCCAGCATACTCACCGGAATTGAATCCAATAGAGCATGTGTGGGATATGCTTGGCCGACAAATTGCCGCCCGTCAACCCCCTCCCACCTGTCTACCGGAACTTCGGAGGGCATTGCTTGATGAGTGGTGTAATATTCCCCAAGATCAGATTGATAATTTGATACTCAGCATGCCTAGGCGTTGTAAGGACTATATTGCATCGTCCGGGAGACATACTCCGTATTAACCATCATACTAACCATGTTATACTGTTTTTTGTAAATAGGCTCTTTTTTTTTGAAATTTGCTCCGGGGAGTAAAAATCGCAATTTTTATTAATTATGTCAAAAATATATCATCATTTTTGCTCTTTACCTTTTGTTTAATAAATAGACTTTACAAATAAGTCAAATTTGTTTTGCTTCTGTCTCCTTCTTTGCCTGAACTTCATTATTCTTAATTTATGGACATGAGTGTAGTTTGCGGTAAACTATACTTGATAGACAAAAACTATTTGAATTCTAAAGATTAAAACAAAAAACAACAATAAAAAGATGGAAACTATTATTATTAATATTTCAGACAGAGGGCAATTTAACCAGGTTTATGAATACCCAATCTTCCCGCCTTCATTTCTAATACTGAGAGAAATCCTATAGGATATAATGGGTAGAAGTTCTAAATCCATTCTTAATAAAAAAATGTTGTTTACCTAGACACACACACACACAAAACACATAAACATATACACACAATCTTTTGACTTAGTAATATAGAATATTGTTTAAAAATTACACCCAAAATAGAAAACTAAAAATTGAATGATGCTGGAATGCGTCGTTTTCATATTTTATCAAATTCTTTTACTTGATATAGAAGAATTGGTAAGAAAAAAACCAAAAGTTGTAAATTTTAGAATTTGTAACAAGTACATATGACACTATATATATATATATATATATATATATATATATATATATATATATATATATATATATATATATATATATATATATATATATATATATATATAAATTCTGAACCTTTTTTCATTATATTAATTAAAATATTTTACTTCTAAAACTCTTCAAAGTAGCTTCTATTTTTTAGAAGAATAAATTAGAATTATACTTAAAGTTATATAATTTCTCAGTTTTCTGGAACTTGTGTTATAAAATACGCAAATTATTCTGAATGATACATCCTAATCAACGTAACGGGATATTATTCATTTTTGGAAACGATGTCTTCCATAGAAAATACCATTCAGAAAAATAGCAACTTTCTAATCATAAATATGATATATACTCGCTTCATAATTATCTTAATGAAGCCCACCCAAATGTACGAAATCCACATAATGGCAGTAGGGTGTGTCAGTTGTAAATGTAACCATCCAAGATATTCCCCGAAGAAAGTTTATTTTATTCTTTTTATTTTAATTATTAGCAGAGGCATCTATTTATCCCCAAATATTGTGTAAAGAATATTTCTCTCTTTTTTTTTTTAACAAACTTTCCTTATTTTTTCTTGAAAAATGAAATGAATTTTTTATGGTTTTTCAACAAGTCTGGCAAGAACAGAAAATTTAATCAAAGTACAAAAAAAAGTACCATTAAGTACACATACAAATTTTTCGTTGTCTTTTTTTTCTTCGAATTTATGCTTACTTGTAATACCATGCTTGCGACAGTTAAAATCTTCTTATTTCTGTGTATATCCATATGTTTTAAGGAGAAAAGAAGCTCACTCATTCACTCACTCATCAATATATATCTGGAGTTATATGACCTACAGACTTGAAATTTAGTACGCAGATTCCTTTCGTGGAGTAGAGATTCACTAAGAAAAGGTTTTGTGAAAGTTGACCTCTCCAAGGGGGTTAAGAGGTGTTACAGATAAATATTGCCGTTTTTGAACTATTAGATCTACAGACTTGAAATTGGGGAAGCAGGTTTCTTTCATGGAGTAAAGATTCATTTCAAAAGGAGTATTGCAAAAATAGAACACCAAGGGGGATTGCAAAGGGCTTTTTGATAAATATTCTCGTTATTGAACTATTTTTAGAGCTACAGACTTGAAATTTTTCAGGCATGTTTTTTCCTTTCATGGAGTAGACATCCACTATAAAAGAGATTTTGCAAAACTTGACCCCTAGGAGAGATTGCGAAGCGTTCAAGGGCTTTATAGATAATTATTCATGTTTATGAACTATTAGAACCTACGGACTTGAACTTTTTCACACGCATGTTCTTTACATGGAGTAAAGATCCGATAAGAACGGATTTTGCGAAAATAGATTCCCTGAGGGGGGATTGGGAGGGATTAAGATTGCGTGGGAATAAGGAGCATTATAGATTAAAATTTCTGTTTTTGAATTAAACTTAGACAAATCTGTCAAGTATATTTATTTTGCTTAGATATCCACTAAAAATGGGTTTTACGGAAATCCATTTTGGGGAAGAGGGTTATGGGAATGTCAAAGGTAATTATATTTCAAGTTTAGAAATTCTAGTTCTAACGTTTTAAAATCAAGATGCTGGGGTTATAAGAAGGTTTCTCAATACATTCGAACGCTTAGTGCTAGGACTTAGATATCAGTAATTTATATATAAAAGTATATATTCATGCAAAATCATATGAAATACCAATCAAAGCGGACGAGTAACGATTAGTATACACATAAAAGGGGGCAGGAAATTAATGTTCTTTGGCTTTTTACTTGAATGTACTATCTATCTTTTTAATACATTATGCGTAATACTGAAAGATATAAACCCTTAAGACATAAAGAATATACTTAAAGATATAAAACCTTTTAATTTCCATAGTAAAAAAACAAAAAACAAATTACTACATCTTCTATACTATTTGCGCTACAAATTATTTACAAAAAATAATAAACTTGAATTACTTATTTTCGTTGTCGAAAACTAGAAGAGTAAGCGCACTTTCCGAATGAATTTTATTTCAAACAATTTTTCCAAAATGGATCTTGATTACTTTGGAAAAATCATTGGTTTTGACAACATGTCATTCATGTTCCGTTTTCCAGAAGAATTTTAATATGAAGTAAATATGTAACTTGAATATTCAATTTACTTGATTTTGTGAAAATTCAGGTTTACAAGCAAGAAAAATATATATTTTAAAACAAAATAGGGAGCATTTGTTTTTGTGATATAAATATGCACTTAAAATTGAATTAAATATATTTCTTTTATTTTAAAAACTAGTCAACTCCAGTAAATTATTTAAGATACTTTTTAAGGAGTAAAAAAAAGGAAATTTGCTTAGAATCAGAAAATACAATTGGCAAAAAAGAAGGGGAAAAAATCGAATTACTCTAAGCCATTGAATCGGAATTTTAAGCAATATAATGTGTTTTAAAATCTTTATATCCGAAAAAAGTTAACCTCTATAACCAGCAAAAAGCTTCTTCTATAGATTACAATACTTAGGCTATGGGATGAAACTATTTACTAAAAATTCATTTTTATTGTTATTACTAATGAAAATTATGATGTATTTTCATATTTGTTCCCTATTATAATACCTTACAATCAAAATGCGTGAATCTTATTTGTTTGTTGCATAATAACTGGTATACATATAAAGGGAATTTAATGAAATTCTTTCAACAGTTCTGATAAGAAAAGTGAATCAGATTTTGAATAAGATACAGTGAAATTAAGATATTTTAATAGATATACTCATATTAAGATATTTTATACTCAGTTTGAAATTATGTATTGCCCTCAAAAGTTTACGCATTTTAAAGAAAAATTTCACTCAAATTTGAATTAATACTGAAAAAAGTTTTATATAAAATTAGCTATAATTATTTTTTAAAAAATGGTTAAAATATTTTAAATTCTGTATAATTTGGGGAAACTATAAAGGAAGGCTGGGAAGTATATATTAAATTTTTAATACGAATGTTGTCATTTTCTGCTTCTCACAGACATTACTCTGCATATGATTGGCATGTCAAACAAGATGAAATTTAAAAATTAAATAAATCAGATATTGATTGAAATAATTATGTATAATAATTCCTACATTATTTATTTTATCCTCTACACCATTATCCATTCAAATGAAAAAAAAGCATTTTACATAGCTTAATATACTCAATAATTATACACTGGTTATTTATGTAATACGTAATATCTTATGATAATTTTTATTCAGAATAATATTTTAGATATTTTATATATATATATAGAACAATTTTTATATATATCATGCTTTCATATCATCATATTATTTATCGTAAGTATTAATTATTTTCAAAAATACTCGACTGCGATGAAAAAAATTTACTTTTTCAATTTTTTTTTATTTGGTTGAAAACAATATTCTTTAAAATTTCGAAAAGATCTTTTTCCAATTACGTAAAATAGAACAACAGAACTGTAGTATTTTCAGTACCAAAGAATAACTTTAATAATTAATAAGAGTGGTGTTATTTTATCTAGAAGTTAGTATCTTTTAGCCTTTTAGAAGACTTTATTTACATTCTAAAGTATTTTATATATTTGTAAGCGTTTTAAATAAAACTTTCATTAGAGATACTTATAATTAATTGTAGCAACATTATAGTTGTGTATCAATATTACAAAATGCTGATTTGTAATCATCTTAATTTAACTCTTGATTCATAAAACTGTTTCAGTAAAATATTGTTATCAATTAACTCTTAACTTAATTTTATAGTAATAATTATAAAATTTACCATCCCACTGAAAAGAACTTTTAATTAAGATTGACGAAATTCAGTTGATATTAAATACAAATGGGCTTTAATTACAAATACAAAGGATCTTCAAATACACATAACAAAAAACTTCTTTTGAATCAAAATGCTATTTGTAACCATTTCGAGAGAGAGAGAAAAAAAACATGTATTGTTACAAAAATCGTACACATACATATATACAGTGTCTCTCAAAAGGTTTTGTACACTTAAACAGTTGAAGAAATCTCACTTAGTCCTTGGATTAAAATTCGAATATACAGTCCAATTTCGTCTTATATATTATCCACGGGGCTTCAAATGAGATTCTTTTCATTTTTTTTGAATACTTACTCAATTTATTTTTAAAGGAATTAAAATTCAGGAAGAGTGAGGAAAGAAGCTTCACAAAGTAATTGTTCACCAAAATACTTTTGGATGAATTCCTTCAGTAAAAATAGTTTCTGTAGCTTTTATTATTCATGCATTGTGAAGACATACAAAAAAGGTTTACATATAAATATTTGCTTGTTTTCTTTAAAATGTTTTATTCTTTTATTACTGTACTATCTAAAAATGGCTCGTAGTCATAAAGAGAGAACTAAAAAGTTTGAAAAGGGATTATTTTTCCACTTAAATTAAGATAAATCAGTTTGCAACAATACGAAATTAGTAAATGTTCCTCATTCAATGGTGCAGCATGTGATAACGCGTTTTAAAGGAGAAAATTGTGAATTGAAAACAAGTCTATGAAAAGGACATCCTAAGAAAGTAACTCAAAGTGATCAGAGATTTATTGTTAAAAATTTATCGAAAATCCCCGTTTGAATGCCATAAAACTTTCTACAGGAGTAGCTGAAAGTTTTTTTTTTTATCTCGAATTATCTGAAACTGTTCGAAGAGTGCTCAGATCAGCCGGTAAGAAAAGTAGAAAGCTTCGAATTTTCTTTGCTAAATCCATGATAAACTAGTCTGCAATGTTTTGGAATAATGCACTATTTCAGATGAGAGCAAATTTAACACTTTTGGCTGCAATGGGCATATAAAAGCACGAAAAAGAAAGAACGAGGAACCCTAATCCCAAGACTATAGTTGGAACAGTGCAATATGAAGGTGTGGATGTGTTCTTTTGTGGAGTGTATGCCAACTTCATGATTAAGTAATTTAGTATCTGATGGAATTGTGAATCATGAGCTTTATTTAAATATTTTAAGTAACAATTTGAAATTATCCCTTCGAAATTTGGGTACTGGAGACGACTTCATTTTTAATCAATGAAGATTAACTGATTTAACTTTCAATTTAAGCTCACAGCTCTCAACATACGCCTCTGGTTTCCTTATAATTGTCATAAGTTCTGAAAACACCGCCTTCATAGCCTGATTTAAACCCAATAGAACATATTTATATAGAGAACTGGAAGTTGGAATAAGAAGATATGATAAAAACACAAAACGTGAATTAAAAAGAGTAACCAGAAGAAGAATGGAAGAACATCGATGCAGAAATTACATAACAATAATAATAATAATAAAATAAAAAATAAAAAAAAATGAATAAAAAATGATGAAGTCTATTCCAAGATACTTAAAAGTTGTTGTGGACCTAAAATATATCATACTAAATTAAGAAAAAAATACGATAGATGAAAGAATGTTTAGTTTTCTTTAAGTATACAAAGCGTAGTTTTTTAGTAGGTTTTTGATTGCATATTTTTCAAAAAAAAATTATAATATGTCTAAAAAATTGGTTGTATTCTTCAATTAAAAACAAGGACCCGATGTTATAAAATATTATGTTTCTGATATATTTATTATTCGATATCATTAAATTTTTTATAGAAAATTATAAATGTACGAACACTTCTGAAAGTCCCTGTATGTATGCGTGTGTGCGTATAATGGTATTAAATAAATATTCCTTTTGATTTGATATTGTGTACAAAAGGGTAATAAGTATGATTAGGAGACAGATAAGTATAAGTATGATTAATATTTTCTTTTTCTGATGGTTAAACAGTTGAAAAATATTTAAACAATGAATTTTTAAGGATTCAATATCTCTTTTAATAAGCTAGTCATCAATCCTTGAAATTGCATATTTAATGGTACTAAGCAAAATTGTAAAAGGAAAACTTTTTTACTTCGAATCAAAATATAGACTTGGCCTCACAAAACATATTTAAAACTTCATAATCTTTATAAAGTTTATTCAACAATTTAAAACATCAGTATTTTTGTAACTAATCTCATTTCTAGGAGAAATATTGAACTATTTATATAATATTACCCAATAATTGATTATAGTTTTAGTTCCACGTATATTAAATTTAATTGTTTATCTGATTTAACTTTTCTAAAGTATTAAAAACAGTTTTTATTTTTTTCTAAAATTCAATTAACTAGAATTCCCGTTATTAAATGCATTGAAGAACAAATAAAAATTCGAATACAGCAACAAGCTCATAATAAAATATCTTTAAAAACTGTGTAGATTTTACAAGAAATAAAGCTATATACAGTAAAAAAAAACATGCTATTAAATTTTTTTGTGGTTTTTAAAATATTAGATTTAAAATACTTATCTTAATATTTAAATGGAATAATATTGTTTTCTTCTCTTATACCTAATTAAAACATGACCAGAAAGTGCCAAAATAAGCAATATTAAGTTTTGTAAAGTAATGAATGGAAGAAGTAAAATATTTTGAAATACTATACGTAGGTATAACGAACGTTCGCAATGTTTATAAACAGACAGCATTTTATGGACATCCCCTTTGAGTAAAAACACGTCGACATTGACATAGACAACAGATAAAAATAAGAAAGTGCTTATTTAAAAATCTAAAAAAAGGTTTAAAAGCGTGGAAAAACTCACCTCGAAGATATGAGAGCGGAATCAACATTTTCTCCACTCTTTATTTCTTTTTCCTTGACATTTATTCCCGGACACCACTGAAAAGAGGTTCACGAGCACCTCAAAGAGCGAGACTTTCCTTTCGGAAGAACAGTCCGCTGTAGCCCCGGGGCATGAAAAAGTTTTCTTTTGCATCAAAACAAAAAAGAAAATAAAAAGATACAAAATACACAAGCAAGGTTCTGAAGTTAGTAGCCACAACAACCAAAATAGCACGAGCGTTCTCTCCTGGAGTACTGCCACGCTCGCTACAAAGTTGGCACGGCAACAAAAAATGGCAGAAACATGAGAACATTTTGCGATTTCTCTTCCTTTTTTTCACGGAAACAATTAAAATGGATAAGTATTTTTACGAAAGATGCTATCGACCTGCAATCAGCACTCTTGTTAGGTGTTATGAATGTATTAAGAAGATAAATGAGGGACTGTCGGCACAGCACCAATTGCACAAGAAGGTTGACTTCTTTTGTAATGACAGTTCCTGATGTCACGTTACGTTTTCCCAAATACGCACTGAACTGAGCGTTTTTCCAAGGATTTTCAAGCCTCTTACTTGATTAGTGTTTTTATATTTAACAGTTTTCCTATCAAATATTTCTAAAAGTCACTCTTCTCTCAAAATTCTTACATATTTATAGGTAAAATTACGAAAAGTTATACATCAGATGTCATTCTAGAAAATTGTTACTTAGTTTATCATGTATAAAATTTCTTAAAAGGTCTTGAGATAAAAGAATATTGAAACGGATTTTAATTTCAAAATAATGTTTTCTCAGTAATACTTTATAATTCACGTTTTCAAAACTTCAAAATGGCTCTAGGAGGAATTTTAATTGGAAATTATATTTTATTGCACTAGTAACAATCACAAATGGATTGTCTCCTTAATGTTAAATAGAAAAAGAAAATATCATTTTGTTTTGATTAGGAGTGTGTGAGGCTAAATTTTTTATATGAACATGATGTTGTTCTATTTCATTTATTGTATTTCTTCCTGCGCTTTAACTTTATTTTCCCAAAATTATTCGGACAAATAGGCGAAATAAATAAATAAATAAAGTGAGTTATACTTTCCATGTAATGGTGCTCATGGAAAGAAATACAATCAAGAAGAGAAATTAAGGTTCTGAAGGTAATTTAAATGCTCTGAAAATATTACTAACAATTGTATCAGACGCGGATTAAATTAGTCGAGTCATGATTTAAGGCATTTTCTTAATTTTGCAAGTTCTTGGTAGCAATTTACATTTTCTTTCCATGTCTGTTAGATTTGTAATTGTTCAACATGAAGTTTTTCTATTTATTATACCTCTGAAGTTAACAATAAACTAATTAAATTAAAATAGTCATTTAGTTCAAAATTCATCGTATGTAAGTATATATATAGAGAGAGTTTGATTATTTTTATTTTATAATTTTTATGAGAAAATATTATTTTCAAAACTTGATTTGTTTGAAGAATTGCATATATTCATTGTACATAATGAAATAATCTTGCCATATTATGAATATATTGAAATATATAATGTACATGTACAAATAAAAGTGGCTTCTTTATTAGCTTTAAGAATCTAGCGAGTGTGTGCAATTTCTAGGTTAAAAACATTCCGAACTAAATATTTTGGAGCATAAAGATAACTTTGAAAATAATTTTTATGTATTAACATTGAACAAAATTTCAATGTTATTTCAATAATTGTTTTTTTTATTACTCAATGGTCACTCGACAAAACACACAAATATTGAGTTCCTTTATCACAATTTTACTGTTTTTCTTTGTTAGACTGTTGATAATTATAGATTTTTCTTTTGCCTGTATAAATCAAATTATATCTTTTAAAAAAGGAAAGATACCCGCACGAAGGTAAATATTATTCAAAGAAGCAAAACATCATCCACACACACAACACACACACACAATTAATGTAGCAATGCATACAAAAGCCGAATGAATATGAAGCAAAACGAAAAAACAACAGTTTAATTAATAATATTCATTATTAAAAAGAAGCAGAATCGATAAATAAAACAGAAAATGTGAATTAATTCCTAAAGTAACATAAAATAGCTACGAAGCTCAGAACACATGCATATGCAGAAATAATTAAAAAATTAGGAGATTTCCCATTAACGTCAGTTTTTCATAATCTCCTTGTCTATTTTAATTATTTCCAATGAATACCCTTTATTAAAACTTTATTTCTGCACTGCTTATTGTAATCCTTTGTTAGAAAAATGTTTCTGAGAAGCATGCATGGCTCCATATGTGAATACAATGAATCCTTTCATGAATATTTTAAACCTCTCTTCAGTTTTCGTTCATTACTTAATTTGTTGTTTTAATATTCTTTACCTTTAGCACAGAGAAACTGAATCTTTTACATAATTAATGAGAACTGTGCTCGGCTCTACGAATGTGTTACGAAGAAAAATGAAAATTTGGCTTATAATTACATATAATAAAAAAAATTCATTTTAACTGAAGTCGACTTATTTCATGAATGATGCAGGGTATTTACATTTAAATAAAACTACAGGATTCAAATGAAATTTAAAAATTATATTTCGAAGTTGTTATTTTGTAGCATGGAAGATATCCTTTCCCAGAATAAGTCACTCCAAAGTTAATGTGGTATACAAAATTATTTTTATTCTTTTAAATAAGATTTTTCTTTTGAATTCTTGATCAATTGATAAGACACATAAAAATTAATATTAAATTTTAACTAATCATGAATTATTTTTTAATTCATATATACAAGGTAAGTCAAAATGAATATAGCGATTACAAACGGCTATAACTATTTAAAGAAAAAGAATTTATCTATAATATTTACACAGAATGTAGATGAAACATCAAAAGCTTATTTTGTATACATAAGCCATAGATGCTCTATGTCACTTCCCCTGGTCACACGGACAAACAACATCTAGGTGGTATTCCATTTTACGGCATACATTCTGAAGGATTTGTGTAATCACCGACGCAAGCGCATTGTTAATGCGCATAATACAAAGCTTTCAGTTCTTCGATTGTTTTGAGCATGGGAAGCACATACCCCAACTATTATGGGTTATGTATGTGCTTATGGGTTTATGTATGTAAGTACGCATTTGTAATGCGCATGCGTCAGTGACTGCACAAATATTTCATAATGCATGTCGTGAAATGGAGTACCGCCTAGATGTTGTCCGTGTACCGACGGAAGTTGCATAGAACATCT
The DNA here is from genome assembly GCA_019973935.1 of Trichonephila clavipes. Lineage (NCBI taxonomy): Eukaryota > Metazoa > Arthropoda > Arachnida > Araneae > Nephilidae > Trichonephila > Trichonephila clavipes. The sequence goes on from BMAU01013744.1 coordinate 611,066, forward strand.
GTGACGTATGTATACAAAATTTTGAAGTTTTGTCTACATTCTATGTAAATTTTATCGATAAATTCTTTTCCATTAAATAGTTATAGCCGTTTGTAGTTGCAGTATTCATTTTGACTTACCTGTATAACAGAAATCTCCTAAATTACTGAAAAGGAACATATATGAGTGTATGGGCAATACACGCAGTGAGCAAAATTTAAGGCCGTGACAGCTTTTCTGAAGTAACTTTGCAAAACAGCACTCAAGAGTGGTAAATTCATATCATAATACCCTAAACGCGTAAGCATACAGGAAAAATATGCATAAAAAAGAATTTATCAAAATGCAATCCACAAAATAAGAAAGAGCTGTATTGGAAAATATGCTTGAAGTATAATTCTAAAGCAGACCAAAGAGCCTACCAAGCCTGCTGTTTACAACCAACTGGCAAGGAAAACCTAGCTTATAGTGTAGGATGGGATCACTCCTGACTGTTAAGAAGGATTGAAATCATCCTTGTATGTTGAGAATCAAGTTGCCAAATGTTTATTGAGGAATTGCAGTCCACTCCTGTTGTAGCGTCCATTGCAGCAACTAATCGTTGCTGGCGGCAGTAGATGCACTGCCAAGCATCTCCATCTCTCTAGAGCAGAAGTGGGTAATTGCTTTTACTCTAGGGCTTCATTGTGGAAGTGGAAGATACTTGAGGATCTTACCTTTTAAAAATGATTGCATTCATTAGTTAACTTTGGAAAAAAGGTACAAATTATACCATAAAAATCAATAAATATAAGTTAAATGAAATAGAAGTAATTTTATTCAGTTTGTTTATTGTGCTAACTCCATATCTATAGCTGCAAGCAATTTTAATTTTAGAATAACTTTATTGAAACAAATGTACCATATCACATTTTTCTACATTTTCTTTTTGAAATCTGGAGGGAGATTGCTTGTTGAAACCTTCATCATAGACTGCAAGTTTATGTCAGCCAACTTGCATCTATATTTACTCTTGCTGATCTTCAAGCAAGAAAATGCACACAAATATGCTCACCCAAATATAGAGAACATTTTTTTGTCAATTTGATTTTCTGACAGTCTTGAAGGTGCACAGATAAAAAGTCATTTTTGAGAGCCACATGTGGACAGCTATTTGCCCATGACTGCTCTAGATGGCACGTGTTAAATCAGATTTCGATGCAGGGACCTGGTTGGTCAATCTCTCGATGTGTGTAATATCTTCACTTTACAACAGTTGTGCGAGAGCCACTGTAAGATCGGGTGTTCAGACATTCATATTAAATAAATTAAGGAATGATTAATAGGAAATTATAGCATTATTATTTACTAAAACAGAAAGAGACCTCCACTTATTTTAATTCATTAAAATAAATGCTCAATATTTATTTTCAAAAATTAGTCAATGGAGAATTAAAGAATAATTATTTAAAAAAAAGTATAAGACGATATTTACGATATGTGAGGGTGTTTATTTTTCAGATGTTTTAAACAGTTTTTTTTAAACTAAGATATGATACTGAAAGGGTCATGTTTTTGATATGTCAAATGCGACATCCGATTTTCCTGTCTTATGCATTAATATCTATTTACTTTAGTAGCAATAATTATTAGAACAGTAGCAATATTCTAGATTAATGCGGACAGTATGTAAATGGAATGTTACTTAAGATAATTTGTATCAAATCAGACCACACCTATTTATGCATTATCTAATGGAATTACATTCAGGGAACTTCAGTTTCCAGTCAGATAATTAAATGCACTTATGAATTTACTATTAAAATAATTGTTTGATGTTGACTAAATCCGTAGGACTATGTTCTGTAAGACTTTAAGCTGCTAAAATTTTATCATGGAGGTAACTTAGTGAGACGCTCATGTAGTTAATCATGGATTGAGGTGTTGTTCAGAAAGTATTTTTAAAAAAATGCCATTTTGTCTTGCTTTCTTACAATGTGCTTGGAATTTTTCTCCCTGTGACGGCAACCTTAAGTATGAAGAACAATTTCCCGATTCTTAGCTAAATGCTAACTTGTAACTATCGAAGTACAATCAAAACTTCATTTTTAACGGTGACTCATGAGAGAGAATTTGCAATTTTCTCTATGCTATCGATTTTGGATAAATGATTTTTAATTTTCAGTACCTGAAAGTTAAAATATGCGGAAGTATAATTTAAGCAAGAAAGACAGCATTTATTTAAAAAAAACCTTCCTGGAATAACATGAGAGTAGAAGAAGCTCGTATGAAACAGACATTGATGATATTTATGTAAACGTGGAAAATTTTTCACTCCTTCGGTATGCTAAAGTATTAAATGTCGATGACACTCTCATGCAGTATCTCTTTATTTTATATTGTTAGTTAATAAACCCAAACTTATTTAAAAATATTTTTTTCTCCAATTTTACTTTTACATATAGCCTTTAACAAAACTTTTGAAATTCCAGTTTCTTCATTCCTAATCCTAAGTAATCCTTTCTTTTAATCTTGTGTGTGTCTGTGTGGGGCTAGCAGATATGGGTTGATTAAGAAGATCCAGTTAATTCATTTTATCCACTTGAGTATTTTTCAATTCATTCTATAAAAGTTCACACAAGTTCCCTATATATATATATTGTTCAAATTTTCAATCGTCAACAAAATACATTTTAAAGCGCTCATTTGAGCTGAAACTTTATGTACATGATTATTTTGGATGACAATACAGTAATTTAATTATAATTAATAAAAATCTATTGATTAAAACTAATTATTCAAAGAATTACACATATAACCACGTTAGCATCATTTTTGATGAATTAGTGACCATTTTGGCGACTTGTGTCAAAACTTTTAAAAGGCTTTTTTTCTCATTTTAAAGTGCTGATTTGAGCTGAAATTTTCTATACACGATTGTTTTGGGTGACAATACGATAATTCAATTATAATGAATTAAAATTAATTGACTAAAACTAATTATTTAAATAATCACAGATACAGTCACGTTGGCTTCATTTTTAGTGACTTGGGTCAAAACTTTAAAAGATTATTTTTTCTCACGTTTTAAAAGCATTCAATTGAATTGAAATTTTATATACACGATTGTTCTGGATGACAATACGATACTTTGATGATAATTAATAAAAATTAATTACTGTTTAATGATGTGATTCTGTCATACATATTTATGTTAATTGTAATTATTTGATAAAAAGTAAAATAAAATTTTCTTTGTTGATCTATGTGTAGGAATTGACTTTAAAAAATATTTTTATATTACTTGTGTGTGTTTATTGTAAAGTCCTGTATTCAGTAGTCCAGCGTTTCTCAAACTGTGGGGCGCCGGGCGTGACAATTCTATGAGGGGGGCGCGAACATATTGAAAAGTCAAAAACAAAAGATTATTTTAAAAAAATTATTAATTTACTGAAAGTAAGCAAACAAAGTACATTCTGACATAAAATACACATTTACACTGAGTATTACACTTATAAATATATCAGTGCTACACAATGTATTTTATAATTAATTTAACAATACTAAGTTAAGAGGACTTGGTACCCTAAAAATCACAACCCTATCGTTTTTTTTATTTTCATTTAATCTTATTCTTTGCATTATTATCTTTCGATTGATATATCACTTGTGCATGTCGGAAAGTTAGAAGTTGAATAAAACTTCATTTGAAAACAAATTAGGCAATTCAGCCACACCCTCTTTTTAGAGAAAAAAATCTAAAAAATGCTTTATGATAAAAAAATCTATTTTAGAAATAGAAATAATAACTATAAAAAAGAATGTGTAGTATTAAAAGCAGAATATTTCCGAGGCAATACAATAATGTAATTTTTCTTCCTTGTGAAATGTGTGCATGTAAATTTTTTAAATTAAGGCATTTTATATTAATAATTTTATAATTTCATTTCTTCTTCCTGATATATTTTTCATACAAATGTAATACTTTAATATTATAAGAAGAAAAACAGCTAAAATTTCGGTCGTGACAGAAAAAAATTTTTTTTTAACATTTTTCTTGAATTTTCATGGGCAATTAGTACTCTCTAAAAGTTGATCATTTATAAAAATGTGTGGGTTGAAAAAATATGAAAATGCAATTATTTTAAAGAAAAACGTATAACTAATATCTTAAAGTGGTATTTTAAGTTTAATTAAGTTTAATTAATCAGAATTATAAACTTTAAACCTGTTTTTCTCAGTTTGTGTTTTTCGAAACCTTAGTGCATTCAAAATGCTACTCCTTCGACAATTATTTACCAATCACTTCCATTTTTTTCTTGCGTGTTGAAAATAAAGCATGTAATAAAATTAGGGATCCGTTTTGCTATAAACTGAATACTTTTAAAAAAAAAATAAAATGTAAGACATGTTGGCTTTTTCTTTGATTTTTAGCCTGTATATCAACATTTTATTTTTTTCTCGAAAACGAATGAAGTTATTCTAAAATCGATCCCTAAAGTTGTTAAGAACATCCATAAAAATATTATAAAAAAATTTCAGGTCAAAAAATTAATTTTTACAAAAGGAGTAGGATTTTAAAATTTTCCGAATTTTCTTCAAAAAATTAAAATTTTTAAAATTGTGTGAATAATATATGAAAATTTTCATCTGGTAACATTTTCTTGAATATAAACATTGTATAAAATGCTAAAATATAATTTTTAAATACGTCAATAAAGAAGTTTGCTCAAAGGGTGCCAAGTCCCCTTAAGAACAAGTTAAATAATCACCAGTGACCCATGGGATTGTCAAATATATAATTATATGCAAAAATTAACACATCTTGATAATTCGTACGGTGTATAATAAATCCCTTAATTGCCGATTAAAAGTTACGGGGAGAAAAGAAATAAATAAAAGCAATAAAAAAGACCCTCTGAAATGAGTAAATTCAACGCAAACACTCGGTAAAGGTTCTTTTATTTAATTGCAAAGCTATTGGAATAATTTTATGGGTTTCAGTGCACAGAAAAGATCTTACTTCGAAAAGACTTATATATATACGTCTGGTAAAATTAGCGCACTTGAGTGGGTCGTTTATAAACGCCAGTGGTACTGAAGAGGTTAAAGTCGTATCGTAATTTTCACATCAAAATATAGTATTATTGAATTCAATACATTGTTATTGTATGAGGGGGGCGCGATGAAAATTATGATTGAGTATTGGGCCACGAATATTGAAACTTTGAGAAGCACTGCAGTAGTCTATCAGCATGAAAATGTTCCATTTTGGAGAAAAAGAATATATAGCTATTTCATGTGAAAATAAAGAATTATAAAGAACTATTTAACTGTCTTAAATGAACTTTCACTTACCAAATTTGAGTGCTTTGTGAAAGTTTTTCAATATTTTCCTTTTCTCACCAAAAATATATATATATATATATATATATCTTCAGTTTTCTGCGCTTGCTTAAGCTGTTTTCACAATAGTCTATAATTAAAGCCTTCAATTATTTTTGGTAGAAACGAAAAAGTTTTTTTTCTCAAGTTGTTAAATAAATATAGCTAAACGCTTTTAAAAATGTTTAAAGGCTTTCTTTTACTATCGAATCTTGTAGTCTAACGAGTTCTTTTCTGATATGGTACATTTCTTTCTCTTTGAACGGGTGCTTCTCACAACAAATTGAATTAATAAAAACCGATTTTAAAATTTGAATTTCCTTGAATAAGAAATATACTTTAGTTATTCAATGAATACTTCAGATACAGGAATTGCAAAAGTATTGTAAGAATAAAGTGATCTATTTCAGGATGTTTAATGTAATGTACCAAATAACTGAGATGTTTTTATGTAAAAAGTTCTGAATAATTTCAATTCATTAATATACTTAAAAGTTAGTAATTTAATGTGCAGATACCGTCAAAAATCCATCTATATTTTTGCCAAGAAAAATATGTTTTGAGCTTATAAATTTTCCAACATATTATTTTTCATTAGTTGGGTAAATATTCTATTTCTTAAGGTGTTTCTTTTGTAAAGTTTGGATTTATGTAATAAATTAAGTCATAAGAAATATTAGCTAATATTGGTATATTAAAACACACTGGCATCCTCAATATCGAATAGCAGTTCAATGACAGGTGGTATATAAAACCGCAAATTGTAGATTTTATTAACTATAAATCCGATAAAATCGTTATTTAAAGTAAAACTTATTGGGTTAGAAAACATATTTCAGGTTTTAATACTTGGATAAAAATGTAGCAGATCAAGTATTTTCCTCATTTGTGCATCATAGGATTCAAGAAAGCGTAAACATGTTATTTAGCATCAAAAGTTAGCGGATTACAGTTTTGGACATTTTATGAATTTATTTGTTAAGGAACTATTTTATTCCTTAATGTGTATGTGAATGTAGATGATTTTTGAATTATAACCGCATTTAAGTTTTCAAGTTTCTGTACGAGATTTTCATTAGATAATTATAAAAAAAAGTATTATTTTCCCACCTGAATTAAACTGAAAGAATATCGGCATCATTAATTAGCAAAAATATTGTTCAAATACATATTTCTTGAAAATATAAAGTATTATTTATAATATAAAACGTTCAAACACTTTTGCTTAAAAGTTATTTTTAATTTTCATGTGTTAATATAAAATTTTAAAGAAAAATTGACTTGAAACATATTAAAGCAAAACTTTTCTTAAAGTGAACTAAATAATTATGTTTAATATTCGGAAAATTTAAAATAAAAAGATAACTGAATTATTAAAACCAATTCTAAATTCATTGGAGAATTCAACTTGTTTTTGTTATTAGCACGAAGTTTTTAATATAATTATGATGTCTTGTGGAAAGTAAATTAGATAAGAAACATTTTATAAATATTCACGCCTTAATATCGCAACACATAAAAAAATATTAGAACAATTGCTGGGAGTAAAATGCTGTCTGAAAAAATAAATTTTAGCTGCTAGAGAGAGTTTAAAAATAAATGATTTGGACGTTTTATGTCTTTTTAGAAGAAAACAGAATGGTAACAATATTATTATTGCACTAGTTTTCAACTTAATTTGATATAAAAAGAATTTAAGTCCAAAGGGCAAGAAATGGGGGGGGGAGAAAAGAAAGAAAGAAAGAGAAAAACACTCATTGAACTCGACTAAAACTTGAAAAAAAAAGGAATTAAAAGTTTCAAATCTACTAAATTTGCGAATGTTTTGGTTAAAATCCATATTTAGAACAAATTTCATTTTGTGAAGGTAATGCATAATTGCAGAAAAAATATTAGCTTCTTTCTATTATTTTTTGAAGATGGCTTTCTATTAGAAAAATAAACCTGTTTTAAAATACACTTTCCCTTAACATTAGATTAGCGTTAATTTATAGCGGGCTTTTTTTTAAGTGAGTTGAAAAGTTTATAAAAATCTATGGTATTAAATATTTTATGGCCGCAGTTCACATTACTTCAATTATATAAGTTTGTACAACGATAAATACATTATTTTGAAATAGTGTTTACTTTGTAAATATGATATTTAAATTATTAAATTAATCAATTCTTTTTATTATTATGGTGGATTAATTTGTAACTTTTCAAAGAATCAATATTTTAATATATTCGAATGTTGGAAGAATATTATGAAGTAAGTTAATTCTTATATGATTTCTTATAAATCTTTTAACGTTTTAAAATTAAGTTAAAGTTTGTGTTATTCAATCTATACTTAATTTTATAGTATATTTACTTAATTATTCAGTTTTGCATCGTCTGTTATATACACTGCTGGCCACCGTAAATGCAACACCCTGAAGGAAGCATGCAAATAACATGAAATTTACAACATGCTTTAGCGGAGGTGAGATATGCAAATGATTAGAATTTCAGCGCAGACACACATCCCGCGTGCCTGTGGCGCCACCTCAAAGAGCTATTTAAGGCTTGGAGAATTCGACGATTTCAAGTTCGGCAATTGTGTTTTTCTTCGGGTTTTTTAAAAAACGAACAGTTATGTCTCGTAGAAACCAGCGATCAGCTTTTGATCAAGTATCCGAGTTCGACAGAGGAAGGATAGTGGCCTACAATAGATTGTGGATTATCTTTCAGGGAAATCGGTAGTCGTGTTGGACGAAACCAAACAACTGTAATGCGGATATGTGACCGTTGGATGCAGAAGGGTACGACGGACCGACGTGGTCGATTGCATCCACCTCAGTGCACCACTTCACGTGAGGACAGGCAAATTATGCGCATGGCAGAGATGGATCGCTCGGTCTCATCACGAACCATAACACAGAACATTGAGTCTGTAACGCATCATTCAGTGTCTGCGTGTACCATTCGACGTCGTATATAGCAGAGTGGTCTGTCCGCAAGTCGTTCATTGCTTGGTCTACCCTTGACGCAGAACCACAGACGTCTCCACCGCCAATGGTGTGATGAAAGAAGGGTGTGTGCTTCAGAATGGAATGAAGTTGTCTTTACTGACGTGTCACGCAGATGACGTGACGTCATCTGCCTGCAACACCAAGAAGGTCGGATTCGAGTCTGGAGACACCGTGGAGAGAGAGGATGATAAACAACTGCGTTATGCACCATTACACTGGTCCTGCACCGGGTATTATGGTATGGGACGGTATTGGATATCACTCTCGCGCTCCTCTAGTACGCATAGCCGGTACTTTAAACAGCCAGCGCTACATCTCCGAGGTGTTGGAGCCAGTTGTCCTTCCTTACCTTCAGGGCTTGGCCACAGCCATATTTCAACAGGATAATGCGTGACCACACGTGGCATGCATTGTCCAAATGTTCTTCGTCAATCACCAGATTGAATTGCTTCCCTGGCCAGCTCGCTCTCTGGATCTTTCGCCGATAGAAAACACGTGGACCATGGTTGCTCAACGATTGACCCAGGTTATACCCCCAGCTGCCACACCAGATCAACTTTGGCAACGTGTGGAAGCTGCTTGGTCTGCTGTACCCCAAGAACACATCCAAAGTCTCTTTGAATCAATGCCGAGGCGTGTGGCAGTGGTGATCTCCAACAATGGCGGCTACTCTGGCTACTGATTCATTCAGGAACCACACTTCACAGAAGTCTATAAATTTAATAATTTGATACTTGGTCAACATGTTATCTACAAAATAAATTTTGTTGTGTTATTTCTTCTCTTTCTTGGTGTTGCATTTATGGTGGCCAGCAATGTATTTAAATTATGTGAAATTTCTTTGCTAAGATTTTGAATTTAATAGACAGTCATTAGATTTGATTGCCTCTATAGTAGAAAAAGCAATATTTATCCATTTTTTTGCATTACAACTTTTAGTTAAAGCTACATTACTGCTTTCAATTGAATAAAAAGTTTCATTAGTATTCAGATTTAAATTGTTATTGCTTGGTGTAATGTTACACACGGAGAAACTTGTGTGCCAAGTAAGGAGTCAACTTCGTTATCCAACAATAGTTTTTTTTTAAATTGTAAGGCATATCATCTGTAGTTAGCGGATCTTGTGTCCTGCACAAATAGGCAGCTAAAAGTCGTTTAAAAGCAAATACTGACATCGTTGCCAGTTGTGAAATTGAACATAATTTTTGAGGGAAAAAGGGCTGACTTATGTTTGCTGAAAAATAATCCATTTTTGAGTTGCATTGAATTTTGTTTTGAAATACATTGAATTTTTCTTTGAAACCGAAAAAGCTATAACAGATATGCTCATTTCATTTTTTTATGTTTTTCGTTTTGATATTAATTTAAATTTCTTTCTATAATTAAGAGTCTCATCTAAAACCAATCTACAAAATACATTGCTTTTACTAGTAACAAACTTCTGAGCTACATATACTTAGTAGATAACGAATCTTAACTCTTGCTTCAATGTTTCACTCCTTGAAATCGTTTCAAGTGCAGACATCGAATCCGTTTTTAATGTTTGAAGATTTAATATACTCAAAGATTAATATATCCACAACCTTCCCTGACCCTTCTCTAGGGAGGTTGAAATTGACGATCCAAATTAGAAGTTTTCACTGCAGATTCTGGATGTCGGAGGGAATGCGGAAGTAATCTCGAAGACAAATGAGCTCCACATTTTTCATGAACCCTATACCAATTTATTCTTCTGGAATATTGGCAAAGAGTTTCTTTTTCTTAAAAAAATGCACGACGGAGTACATTGGATAAACTAGTAAATTTTGAAATATATATTAGTTTGGGTTGAATATTTAAATGTACCTTTACAAGTTTTTTTCTCACTTAAACGTTGTATTTATTTATTCTTAGTAATAAGCTATTTTTTAAATGAAGCTTACTTTTAAAATTTTTGTATCGCATACCTGATGTTAGTAAATTGAAAAAAAACTATAATTGAAACACTTAATATGCAAAATGTAGAATATATACACGAAACATCAACTGATAAAATTACTGATAAGAAAGGAAATTTTAGGGCATAATATTTTGGAGAGGAGTGTTTACACATATTGAATATTTTCCTCTTTATAAGATAAAAAAATTATCTTAACTCAAATTTTCATGAAAAAAATGAGTTTATTAAAAATTATTATTGTTGATACGTATTTTATAGTCAATAGTAAATTTTGAAAATTATTACTATTTTGAATTTTTTGATATTGTAATTTGTACGAAGTCACATAATTTACTTCATAAAAACATTTAAACTTTTTTTATATTGAAAATGGTGAAACATCTGAACATTGTATAGTGATTGTACTTTTTTTAATGAAGAAACTGTATGCTTTATTGCAATGAAAATATTTTGTGTGGATGCATTTTCTTTTTTTCTATTTTTGCTAATTTTGAATCAATTTCGAACAGTTGTTGTTGTTTCTTATGACACCTGATCTCGACTGCATCAGATCCAGGCCCACGAATTTCATCATCACAAGGGGCTAGATGTACGTCTGTCATTAGCCGTAGCCTTGAGCACCATACAGGTGACAGTACGATTTAGCTTGATTCCACCCTACTTTTGAGGGAGAATCACCTTAGGGAGGTCAGAGTCCCATACCTCTCTTCCCCTTCCACCAACCTCACGAGAGGACTTGCGACTCGACAGCTACTTAGAATATCCCCATACCACAAAAGCACTATACATTTACAAACATCCATGGCTTCTTCGGGATTCGAGCCAAGGCCCTACGGCACAGCAGTCAGCGTCGCTAACCGTTATACTGGAAGGACGAATCGATTTCAAGAAAAAGGAAACACCACTTTTGAAAATTGGATTTACGATTGTCTGAACTTATTAATGAAGAACGGAAAAATTGTTTGAGGCAAATCTTGAAAACCAAACAGAATAAAAATAAATCTATGTTTAGCTATATATGTATAAAATATTTTTTTAAAATTCGTCCCTTAACCACCTACCAAGTACAAACAAAAAAAATTAGTGTTAAGTATTCCAAATCACGATTTTGCTTTAAAAAATTAAGAGTATTTTCTAAAATGATTAAATAGTAGAAAACTAACTAGAGAGAAATAGTTCTGAACCAACGTAATTACAATTTTAAGTATTATTGACGTATATGTCTCGAATATGGGGGCTTATGAGATTATAAATTTTTCTCTGACGAGTCGATAAAGTGTAGAAGTTTGCTATTTTGTAATTAACATGTATTAATTAAATTATTACTTTAAAATAATATTGTTCTATTCTTGATGACTTTTTCATGGTTTGATCTTTCATAATAAAACGTTTAACCGAGTTGTCTAGAATGGTTGTCCACTATTTTACCCTCTGATTTAGCAAATTCAGCTTAAGAATTATTTAACAGATATAGGAATGAAATTAAAAAGTATGTCTCCTTTCCATAATCCGTTTTTTAATTTGAATTTAAGAGAAAAAATAAAAATTCTTGCACATTTTTGATAGCATTATTTTTCTCAATCATTATTAGATTATCAATCCAGTATTACAACTGCTTTAAAAATGATTTTAGAAGTTATCACAGCAATTTAGAAATGGTTCTCTTTATGAATAACAGAAATAAAAATGAATTGAATCGACCTATACAAAAATAAACAAAATCATCGCATCACATTCCTTAGTAATAGTGGTCTTCAACCCGTGGCTTTCGGGTCATTCATAGCCCGCTGAAGGCATTTTAGTAGCCCGCCTGCATTGTATTGTCCCCACATTTAAATTTGGGACAATTCCTTGAAAAGTTGTCATCTTTTTGTCGTAAAACTTAATTTTTTCTGATATTCTTAATATTTAAAACATTTCATTGACATGTTTGATATCCATTTGGAATAACATTTCTAAAAATGATGAATTTTTCAAAAATTTCACTGAATTTTAAATAATTTTTTAAATGCAAAATTTTACCATGCATAAAATCTGAATAATTTCCAGTAAAAGGGCGGATTCTTATCTCTAACAGGTTTGCAAAAATATCAATCTTTCGCCAATCGTGACCTTGTACATTCCGCTACTATAAGGGAGACGGGGAATAAATAAAAAGAGTTCTGTTTCTAATAATTTTGTAATCAATTGTCAAAAGCCTCTTTTACATCAATGAAAACTGTTGGCAAAATACCGGCTTTAATCCTATATAGATCCTTTTACATGACGAGCCGCCATTTTACCGGTTCGAAAACAGAGGAGAATTTTTCGACTTGCTTGGGAGCAAGGCAAACAAGGTGCTAAGAGAGTTCATTTTCAAATTTCCCATTATGCATTGCAACCAAGATTCATTTGTTGAAAGATGGCTACCGTTGTAGAGCCTTCACGTTGAACGACAGAAGAAATTAAAGCCTTAATAAAGAGAAATTATTTGTGACATATTGAGTTAAAAATAAATAAAAAAAAGAGGAAAATATAAAAATGCAAGAAAAAAATGTAGGGATTTTATTTATTTATATTATTTGAGAATATCTGATAAGTTGAAAATATCTCTAACAGTACATAAAAGTATTCCAAGGGATGAAATATTCACCCACAAATTAACCAGTGATATTGAAATAAGCCTTTTTAATTTTATAATAAGAAAATCATACATTTAAAATTTTATCTTCAGAAGTTTTATGTGTACAAGTCTTCGTACAAGTGAAATAATGAACAAAATGCAGAATAAATGTTGAGATTTTATTTGTTTTTTGGCAATATATAATATATCTGATAAGTTGAAAATATTTGTAACTTTTTATGAAAATATTCCAATGGATTAAATTTTCCATGTTACTGGATAATTAGTTTGTGTGTAACTTTAAGTTATAATTTTAATCATAATGTAAAATACATTACAAATTTAAAATTCTACTATCATAAATTTTATATCTACATCTCTTGGCGTAACCAAAGTAAGAAACTAGAATGTGAAAAGAATAAAGAAATTTCATTTTTTTTTTGGAAACATCTAATAAGTTCAAAATATGTGTGTGTTTGTAATAAAAAACATTGTATAAAAACACACACATTATAATGCATTAAATCTCAAATTTACACACAAACATTTTAGACGAACATTGGATTTACAATTTTTTTAGCGTCATAATAAATGAATTATTATAAATAAATCAAATTATAATTTTGAATTTTTATCTTCAATGTTTTACATCTCTACATTTTTTAGCATAATGAAATAAACACGTATTTGTGAGTCCACGAACTGTTTATAGATAATTAATTTTGTCTGATCATCCATCGAAAAAAACAAAACAAACAATAAAAATATGTGAAGCGACGTGTCTTCTAAATAAGACAATAGTGAAGATTTTGGAAGATAATCGCAAGCAACATTTTGGGTGTGTCTATGGTTACACTGCAAAGTCACGTGAATCTATCAACCAATCACCAGATTCTCATTGAAACGGGTTGCAAAAAAAAAAAAAAAGCTGCAAAAAGCAGGCTTTTATCCCCAATCGCATTTTGCTTGCTATTTGCGGGTTTGCATATAACCGGGGTAAAGTGACAAGTGTTTGGTTTTCAAGCAGGTTTTATACAGTTTAAAAACAAACTATATAAAACCTACTTGAAATGAAGAATTGAATGTATAAACTTGCTTGGAATGAGTGTGAATAATCTAACTTGATTATTCACATTCATTCCAAATTCTGAAATTCAGAAGTGCTTATGATCTTTGAATGAGTACAAAATGGTAAGCTGTGATAACAAACAAAAACGAAGATTGAACGAAAAGTACAATTTAAAATAAAAAAAAATCGGTTCTATCTTAATTTTGTTTTGTTCTTTTTTTATTTGTCGAATATAAGAATAAGGCTGTTTGCCTTATTGGCAACGAGAGTGTACTATGATAAAAGAATGCAGCATTAAGACATATTGTGACATTAAGCACAGAGGGAAATAATCGAGAATAGATGGTCATTTCCAAAGTGATAAGGTGAGTGAATTAAAATCAAATTTAAATTATCAACAGTATTTTTTCAATAGAGCGGATAAAGAATCTGAAAATAGTGTTCATGTTAGCTACACAATAACAGAAAAAAATAGCCAAGAGTGAAAAACCTTTGCCGCTGGAGAGTTTGCAAAATAATGTCTTCAGAGTACAGCTGATGCGCTTTGTCCATCACAAGCTCAAGCCGTATCGAATATTAGCTAGGCTTTTGTAACAGTAGCAAAACGTGTGAAAGATTTTGCAACAGATATATTCAATAAATTAAAATCCAAATGCAAAAATTTTGATTTTTCTTCTGTAGCGATAGGTGAATCAACGGACGAAACACATTCAGTTTAAGTGTAGTCATTTTTATATATATTAGTGGGATTGATAGGTACTTCACAACTGTAGGGGAGTTAAACATTGTGTTGTTGAAGTTAAAAGTACAATAAGAGGATCAGATTTTCATTCGAGTTTGACACAGACTTTGGATAAAGGTGAGTTATATTTCAGCTAAATGTATCTGCTATAATCCCACATCACGCTAAATCTATGACTAGAAAGGAAATAGGAGTAACCACACTACTCAAATCTGATGAGAAGGCAAGTGGAAATAATACTTTGACTTTTCACTATATCGCCCACTTATAAAATATGTGCAAGAAATCATTCTCAAACTTAGATCGCGAGATGACTGTTATTGTAAAAGTGAATAATTTCATTATAGGTGTAAAGGACTTAATCGCTGGTGATTTAAACAGGTCTTGAGAGATTTGGGAATTGAACATGATGATATGTGCATTATATGAAAGTACATTGATTGAACTGAGGAAAAATGTTTCAGCGTCTGTTTTCTTTGAAGAGCAAAGTTCAACTATTCATGGAATATTAAGGAAGATGTACTCACGAGTCCAAAGATAAGAACTTGTTGAAAGAGAAGTCGCAGTTCTTGTCGATATTAAACGGAATTTCAATGCTTTGAACCAATGCTTGCTGGGAAAAAATCCACTTGATTGTAATCTTTAATTCTGTGAAAGCTTTTGAGATAAATTTAATCCTATGGGAAAGTCAGTTGCTAATTAAGGATTCCATTCATTTTCCAAAATTGATGGAATGTTTGAAGGACTCTCCAGCAGGGAATTCAAACGATTATGTGCAGTGCATTTCAAATTTGCAAGAGGAATTCAAAAAGAAGTTTTCCAATTTTCGTGAGAATGAAATTTTTATGTGAATGTTCTCGTAATTATCAGTAGACACTGGAAGTGTTGCACCTGAACTTGAATTAAAATTTATAGATTTGTTGTGTGACTCTGCATTAAAATACAAATTTACTCAAATTTCTACATTTATCAATTTTTATTCGAAGAATGGAATCAATGGCATGCATTCAGGAAATCGTAAACATGTATTACGATTCTTCTATTGCTGGCAGTAGGTACATCTGTAAAAATTTTAATAAAATGTAGAACATACAATCAAAAACAAGAACAAGGCTGAAAGACGAACATAAGGAAACTTTATAAATTTAAAAATAAGCCGAATGTTGAAGCTTTAAATCAAGAAAAAACGTTAAGTTTCACATTAAGACTAAATTTTAACTCCCCCCCCAGCAATGCAAGGGTGTTTTTTTTTTGGTAAATGTATTTTGTAACATTCTGCCCGAAAAAATACTTCAATATTTTCATAATTAAAAAAAGTTACAAAGTACTTTACTTTAATTCGATTTCCATTAAAATTTTTGGATCCTATAAAAATATACAAACATGTAACACCATCTCTTCCCTTAGAATCAATGGTACTAGTTCTGTAAAACAAACCTTCCTCTTTTGTATAAATTTTCTGACTACGCCATTTTTTGACTAACACGTGGCCCGCAGACCTTTGTGAATTTATTGATATAGCCCTCGGGTGTGAAAGGTTGAAGACCCTTATTTAATAAGATATGTTCATGCTCTTTTATCAGAAAAAAAGTGCTAAAGTCTTTTAAGTTCTTTTAATTTAAAGTTACTGAAACAAAAATATTTATAATTAGTTTAGTCATAAAGTTAAACATTTACAATTAGTTTAACTAACAAAAAGAAAGAAAAAAAATTAAACCTTATGGAAAATTAAGCTGATATATCTACCTGGAATAAATTTCTTAGATTAGAATAAATAAACCTTTTTCAGGAGAATAGAAATAATTAGTCAGACCATATAGGTAAAAAAAAGTCCTTGAAGCAAATTTTTACTAATATACTGCATAAAAAGTGCTTATAAAAATGTGAAAAATTCCGCGTTACGAAATTGTTTTATTCGCGGTAAAATAGATTGTAAAATGTACACATATATTATGTTAAAGAATCAGTATTTTGAAAGAACAAAACTGTGTATTTATATAACTATTTTTCGTTTCTGCATGATAATACCATGAATCACATCTTAATAAATACTAGAAAAGCACCTCTAAAAATAATTGGATTACCTCGAAATTTTGAATGCAAATTCGTTTAATACCAAATATGCTTAGGCTTAGGATTTTAAGGCAAACGAATGTTAACTTAGGTTAGAGTGCGCTTTTACACCACTTACATAGCATTGTATAAATCAAGCAAAAACTGGACTTATCTTTTCTTGTTGTCAAAGCTGCAATTCTCATGAGACATAGCTAATAATTCCATTGCGACGTTGTCTGTTCACAATCACACGATTTCGAACATGGTTACTTAGAAAAATGCGTGAAGCTGCTTGGTCAAATCGAGCAAAATGCAGCTACACGTGTCTTAAGTACACGTCTGTGCACAAGTACTGGAATCAATTGTTGCTGTAAGGAATTCATAGAGGGAACAAAACTTTTGGAAGGATAAGGTGTACAAATACAGGGTAAGATCAGATGATGGAATAACTAGCCAGATTGCCCCAACGACATTGTCCACTGTTCAATGAGCCATAGCCTCTTCCATACCACCCATGATACCCTCCACGCAATCCTACATATCACCATACTATCTCATGATTTTTGAAAGTTAGGTTGATTTGGTTAGATGTAACAACAACCGTTAAGATGTCTGCCATTAACTCCACAATATCTGCAGAATCAGTATTATAACCGATTCTCATGGCTACTATTAGAATTACATTGTTTAGTAATGAATCTTCAATTTTGGAACAGATGATCGTTGGATCCGTATGGGAAGGGGCTGGGATAACGATTTTAATTAATCTTTGTTTTGCAGAGCCATTTTTTTTATGTAATGGTGTGGAATGTAACTGTAACTCTTACCAAAGTAGAACGCCTCTATTAACTATATGAAAAATTTTAGTACATCTATCACTATGTTGATGATATTCAGTACTGCTCATGATATGTTTTATTAACCAGTACAACATATTTAAGTTATAGCAGATCTCCAGGTTCGGATATCCCAAGTGTCGCAAATCTGGTGCAACAATTGAGGAATATACTGAAGAACCAAAACATGATTAACAACTACTTAATAACGCATTAATCTATCTTTTGCCAGCAAAACAGCTGCAACTCGCCTTGGCGGGGATGCTACAAGTCCTTGGTAGGTGACTGGAAACAGGTTATACCAAATGTCTGAGCAACGGTCATCAAAGTCAAGATATTAAGATATATAGGTGTTTGATATCTCAGTAGCTTTTTTATGAAAACCCAAATGTTTTCCATCTGATTAAGCTAGGGGTGTCCAACACGTGGCCCGCGGGCCACATGAGGCCCGCGAGTACATAAGTTGCAGCCCACCGACTCTTTTTAAAAAAATTTAAATATCAAATTTTTAAAGTTTTTTCAATTTGAAATTTATTTGAGGGGAAATTTATATATATATTGCCTGTTACCTGTTCTTGTTTTAAAATAAATCCGATTTGATGATAGAATATCCTTTAGATTCAAATAGATTTATATTTCATCAAACAGTTACATTTGATTTTACTATGGCAAATTACTTTTTTAGTAAATTTCGAATTGCACTATGCATATCCTTTACTATGGATGGTAAATGATTCTCTGTGTGTGCGGCTATCATTTCGCCTCCTTATATACTTGGAGTGCCCCAAAAACAAGAGGCAGTCAGAGAGGTTTTTTAAAGTTAAAAAAAATATTCAGGACGGTTAAGATAAAGTCAATGTATGCTTAATCGTTTGCGAATGATAGCACTATTAAATTTCAACAATGGGTAACGAAAGATCAATCCAATAGGAACACCGAAATTTGCAAGAAAACGGCAACACACACACGCACACACACTGTAATATTTTAAACATTATTTGATCATTGCATTATTATATTATAAAAGCATTATTATATTATCTATGTCTGTATACATGAAAAATAATGAAAACAATTATAATAATTCATTCTGTTTTAAATTTTCACTCCAGTAACTGTTTTTTTTTGTTTCCAAATCCGATATAAAGGTACACATTTTTATGTGCGATCCGCGCGATTATAATGTTTTTCCGAAGTGGCCCGCAAGGTCATTTGGGTTGGACACCCCTGGATTAAGGCATGGCAAGTTAGAGGACCATGAAATTAATCAGAATTCATTATTATGCTTCTCGAAAAATTCTAACGCAATTTGAACTTAAGGACATGGGGCGTTATCCTGCAGAAAGATTCCATTTCCAGAGTTGGGAAGACAGACACCATATAAAGGAGCAAATGATCAGAACTTATGCTCAGATAGTCCGTAGCTTTCATGATCTTCTCTAATGCAATTAAGGGTCCCAGAGTTGCCCATGAAAATGCCATCCCCAATGCATGAAGATGGGGCACCCTGACATGACCATCGATGTGATAAATGAGGAATTGTAATTCATCCAACCAGGCAACTCTCTTCCACTTATTCATGGTCCAGTCTCAAGGTTTCCAGGCATAGTTGATAAAGACGCTTGAGCCACAGAGGGACACGAGTGGGACATCTGCTGCGCAGTCTCATAACCAAAAAGTGTCCACTGAACGGTGTATTTCGAAACACTGCGCTTCGACCTGCATTGTGTTAGGAAGTAGAGGCCCTGTCTGGTGCCAATTTTGCTTTACCAAGCATTACAGTCTCCGAGGTCCTTTTTCTTTGATGACACATCGACGTCCAACAGTTTGGCATCTACTGCTGGTTTTACCGTTATTTATCCGCTTTACATACATACTAAAAATGGCGGATCGCAAGAAAGTTGCCATTCATGCTATTTCGGAGATACTCTTTCCAAGTTTTGGGACCATTAAAATCTGCCCTCAATCAAATTCACTCACTAGGGCCATTTCCTACCACTTGCAAAAGTAAGTGCAGTAATGATTCCTTACATTCTTCATCAGCAATTAGATACTCTATTCCCTCTTAATATTATGTGTCCTCCAAGTCATCTAGACCAGTTCATTGAAAACATATGGATATTTGGTTCGACAATGTATATCTCAAGATAAGATTAAAAATGTTAATCGCTCCCGATATCGACGTATATGAGCATACATTGTTGAAGGAAGAAGATTTTTCAATTTGTTATTTTAGCTTATAACATTCCAATTACTAGTCATTGGTTGCCCTTTTGAATTTCTAATCATTCCATTATCAGCGTGGGAGTAGTGCACATATTTTATCTCAATAAAAACAGTACTTTTCTTCATGAGGATTTATTTTGCTTAAGAAAGAGTGCATATTGCACTAAAATTCTCTAAAAATATATCCCCTATCTTCAAATATTAATTACACAAAGAACTTGGGAAGATTGAGATGGAAAATTCAATAGACATATGCTTTAATCAATAAAAAAAGGGAATGTTGCTTCAAAAACTTTTAACGATTATGAATACCAACATTGAACTAATAAAAAATGGATGTTATTTTCAATGACAGAGGGAGAGAGAGAAAGAATGATGCAACAAATTATAATCAAAGAAACCAATTTCTTCTCAAGAGCGTATTGAAATATTAAAATTAAATATTATAAGATGTCCTTTACCATAAAAAATTTCAATTACTTTTTAAAATTCAATTCACTGTTTAAGCATCTTTATCGATGATAAAACACAATAAAAAGTTTAAACAAAGTTTCATCAAGCAAGTAAAGAAATTAAAGAAAAATATTTTCAATTCCCACCGAATTCAACAATTCGATTTGTACATATGTTAGTAAAATTAACAGAAAAAAATTCTTCGATGTAAATACCAGAGATCGCTCTTACGAAGCAACGTAATTAAAATTTAATTGTCCTTGCAGTATTTTTATCATGATTAATAGTGTTGGTAATGTAGGCGTCGATCTTGAATTGAATGAAATAGTTTGAAGAGTTGAGAATTTTATTTACATTTTCTGGCCTGGATCTTTACGGAATTTTTTCTTTGATGTAGGAATGTCTATATAAAGTGTTGAATACTTTCTTTAAGTAAATCAGATGTGCAATACATGTAAAATTATTTAAAAAGTACTTCTTCAGTATACTATAACCCTTGAAAGACTATAACGGTATTTCCTATTTGAATAAAATAATTTTTACTATCATTTTTTTTTTGCTTTCTAGTATAATGGAAAAAAATTCCCTCTTGAAACATAAATTTGTGATTATTTACATAAGTATTAATATTATAAATATTAACATTTGAAAAAGTATATATATATATTAACCCTTAAATGTTTGCTATTGTATTACAGTGGCTATTTTAATATGACACCTATACTATCTAACTATTTTCTTATGCAATGTTTAGCATTAGTTAAAGTTATAGCAATCTAATATTTTATAAATGATACTTTTAACGCACTTATGTATTTACAAACTTTTATACAAATTTTTTTAAAGTCTTAAAGAAATCAATGGAACATTAATATTTTAACCAGAATTCCTTCAGGAAGAATCGAAGAGATATTATTTTCTTCTTAGTTTGATCATTAATTAAAATAAGTCTAGAAAATTGATTAGCATTTTTGCGTTTTAATGATTTCAAAAATAGGGAGAATAGATTAAGCTTATATAGGTTAAAAATATACTTCATCGTGTGTATATTCTTGATATCGTATTAATTTAATCTTAATGCATCTTCTAAGAAGAACAGATTATTTTAAAGGTATCTTTAGTGTATTATGAAGAAAATATATGATGTAAAATATTCTCATTTGAAACTTTCTTTCCCTGTCCTTGAAAAACTGGAATTATGAACCAAATGAAATATATGAACCTTACCTTTTGAAATAAATAAGGTGTTTATTGTTTCTTTTCACTTACGCTAACTTTAAATCCCTGTTTTACATATTGAAGTGATATATACATATATATACCCTGAAGTGCCATTGGATTAGGGATAGCAAATTATGTAGCGCTGAACAGCATTTATGCGCGAGTGAGGGCGCTGTGGTAACTACATATATACCGTGTACTGTGGTTGTTCTGAATTAGTTGTTGGAATTGCCATAATGGGTAAGCTACCTTATTTAGACGCCTTAGATCACGCATAAATCGTAGGTGCACGACGCATTAGCATTCAATTTTCGAAATCGTCAGACAGTTACGATTTTCAAGGTTGACAGTGTCAAGAGTATACCAAGAATACATGAATGGTGGACAAAAAACTAGCGATCGGGCAAACTGCAAAGGACAATTAGCCTTGTCAGAGATGGCTCTGGCGTGTTGTATGTAGACAGCGAAGTACAACTTATCTCCAATTACCACCCAGTTGAATGACAGTGCCAGTCATACAGACAATAAACGGACTGCGCAACGTTCGCTTCATCGTATGGGTTTCAGAAGCCGTCGACCTACGAGAGTAGCATTGCTCAATGCTCGCCATCGGGCTGCACGTCTTGTCTGGGTAAGAGAGCACAGAGACTGGAAGGTAGAGGACTGGAAACAAGTAGCATGGAGTAATTCCGGCTACTTAAAGCCTACGGGAGGCTGAGAATATGGCGTCAGGCTCATGAAGCTATGAATCCTGTATGCCAGGATGGAACTGTACAAGGGAATGGTCTGGGGTGTTTTTTCGTGACACTGTTTGGGATCTTTGGTGCATGTACCAACCTCCCTCAATGCAATTCGGTACGTAGAGTTGCTGGATGATCACCTCCATCCGTTTATGTTTTTCTGTTATCTGCAAGGTAATGGAGTTTTCCAGCAAGGCAACTGTACTTCTCACAAGTCTCAGTTGGCTACTGGCTGGTTAAATGCGCATTACTCTAACTTTTCTGTTATGAATTGGTCACATAGAAGCCTAGATTTAAATTCTATTGAGTTTATTTGAGATGTTTTAGAACAAGACTTGAAAGGCCATCACACCGCAACTTACTTTACTGAATTATGGATAGTTTTAATCAATATTTGGCAAGTCATTTACATGGAACGTTTCCAGAAACTTGTCAAATCTATTTCTCTTCATGTAGCAGCCATTATCAAGGCCATAGGAGGCCCAACTCTTAACTAAGTAGGTATCTCAAAATCAGTGGCACTTCAGTGCATATGTATAGACACACAACATGTGTGTTTTTCTAAATTTTTGGTTACTACGTAGTAAACAGATGTGTGAGTAACAACCGCATCCAAGGCCGCTTTTAACCTCCCCGACGCCCTAGACCCTTCAAAATGTTACGCCTCCCCACACTATTTCCTGAGAATCTCTCTCCTTCAGTTCCAGGATATAGGAGGGAAGTACCTTTTTAAAATGATTGCATTCATTATAAAAATAATAAATATAAGTTAAGTAAAATAATTGCAGTTTTATTCAATTTATTTACTGTGCTAATTGTATATTATTTATGGATGCATGCACATTTAATTTTCGAATCAATTTAATGAGAAAAATGTACCCTATCATACTTTTCTACGTAGTTTTTGAGATTGGTTGTTTAAATTCTCATGACAACCTGCAACTTTATGTCTTCTTGTTGTAATTGCATCTATATTTACTCTTGTTGATCTTGAAGGAAGAACAACTTAACTCACAAATATATGTCGACTAAAATATAAAGAAAAATTCACCGGTAAATATCTTTATATATCGACATTTTTCAACTTACAAAGGTTTGTAAAAGTCAATTTCATGGCATTGAACATTTCCTTCATACTGTGATCTGACTGCAAGTTAAGAAGTTTAAATTGTAGCTTCTCAGGGGTAATATTAGGGGTAAAATGGGATAACAGAGTGGATTAATGGGATAACAGAGCATTTAAGCTAAATTTTCTTCAAATTCTGAAATATTATTGTAGGCTGTTCCTCTAAACTCTACAGGTTATCTCTTAGCAGAAACATTTTCGGTCACTTTGTTTCCATAATAAAAGAATAAATGAATTCTGCTTTCCTAATAGTGAAAAATACATGAAGAATCTCTGATTAGATGGCAGGAAAGAAATCTTGGATCAAAGCGAACTTTCTGACTGTCTTGGCGGGTCCTAAAAAACTCTTTAAGGGCCGCTTTATGTCCACCCTTGACTTACACGAACAATGGATAGTTTTTCTACTTGAATGGGTTTCTATTTAGATCCTATTTTTCGACATTCGGCGAAGGCAATCTTATAAACTGGAAAATGTATTAAGCTTAATAAAACCATCTGCAAAGTATAAGACCCCTTTAAAAATATTTTTTTATATTTAATCCTTTTAGCATTTATATCGGCAATTTCTATGTTTTACAATTCTACTCTGAATTTATCATTCAGATCTAACTACTCAGACATTTCTAACATCAAAACGATTCGTAACTGAAGGATTTTTTGATTGATTTATTCTTTCTTTCTTTTTTTGCATTACTGATTAGTAAACTTTGTAAAAAATTTTGATAACCAAAAAAATATACATTATATCAAACTTTATTTTGTAAATGTTGGCTAGATTTAAATAATATTTTTTCAAAGTCGTTCTAAAATTTACTTTCACTAGATTATACATAGTAGTCCATTTATAATTTTTGTGCACAGTAAATCAAATTTTTTCTAAAAATATTCAATACAGTTTATAACAAAAGAATTCCCCTTCTAATAAAACAGAGATTTATTTGATCCATACTACGAACACCATAATGAACGGATCTGAAAAATATTTATAGTAATATGAGTTATTGTAGATTGTTAAGTTAAGCACAGAGAAACTATACGAAAAATTAAAACCTCAAAATCCAAAAATTTCCTAGCTTTTCACACCATTTTAAAACTGGTATTTGAATAAAATAAAAAAAATATTAATTACGTACTTGAGAAAATTTCAATATAATTCAGTACTTTGATTTGATGAATGTTTTCAGAAAAAAACTAAGAAAAAAAAGTTCTTTATTATATAAAATTATCTCAGAGAACCAAATGAAATTATTTTCAGAAAGAAGCAATTTATGCTTTAGTTTTAAAACGTCTTTTCCTCGGGTTACTCATACCAATCAATTACAGCAATTCAAAATGCTAGCTTATAGATTCCAATTAAGATTTTCATTTGGGAATTAATTATTTTAGAAATTTAAAAATAAGCTACTTATATTCCTTCGATAATGTAATTAAAGTTCAGCGAGAAAGAGCGTGTGCACGAAAGAGAGCCCTTATCAAAAGACTACATCTTTCACAGTTAGAATAAACTTGTAGTTCAAACATATACATTTGACTACAAATCCCAACAGTCTAGCTTTCAAATTGAATTCCGAGGCAAGTATCGTGTGAATTTGACGTCAGCAATGACGTCAAATAACAGGGCTATGGAACAATAAATGTTACTCAAATTCTCTTGCGAATCCAACACAGGAGCAAGATATTCTATTGAGTCGTGAAATGCATACTAGAGAAACGAATTTTAAAATCACTCTTCTGCGAAAAATATTTATATCTTTTTATACTTATTTTTTTCTGTTTATCAAAAAGATGAAAATAAAAGCAGTTTTTTTACAGTATTCATATTCTGTGACAAAATAAAATAATTATTAACGACATTTAAAAGTGCTAAAAATAAAATGATGGAACTACGATGAAAGTGAAACAAAGTATTATTTTTGATTTATACTTGAAAGATATTGAAACACGTTTTTGCATTTCTATCAGTTTTTAAATAACTTAATTTCTATTTTATTTAATGAAAAAATACACTAATACAAGACAGTTTAAAAAAAATTATGAAAACAAAAGTTTTTGTAAATTAGAAACACTGATGGACTAAAAATGGCGCTTTGCTTACATGTACTGTTTGCATGTAATATTGTAAAAATATTGTGTGTTTTTCTTCCGTATTTGGAACCCCAAATAAAATTAAACACTGTTTAAATCTTTTTAATATTTTATTAAAGGATGAACTTTGGTTGAATTGTGGCATCAGTTACTTATCTCGCCAAATCGATAAAGGGTCAAAATCGCCAAATCGTAGGGTTGCTATTCCAAAACACAACACGCAAATAACGTGTCAAATTGGCGATTTTTCAAAGTTTGGCGGACCAGTGGCCTATTAGACAATGTCACCTGAATTTTTACAAAATCAGTAAAAATAAAAACGGAAAAAGATTAGTCAAGTGCAGGGGTCGTCAACTTATGGCACGTGCGCCACATATAGCTCATGGTACAATTCTCGCTGGCACTCTACGTTGATCTACAAATTTGTCAATTTTTGAGTGGATGGAAGTTAATAAATTTGTAATGAATAATTTTTGACAACCATCTTCAGAATTATGAACACTTACAGAATTACGAAGCAATCTTAGAGATAAATCTCTGCAGCTGTTTTGTAAATTGTTGAATGTCATTGCTAGAGGGATTTAGTTGCTCAAAGAGAAAATTGCATGTACTCGTACTGTTCTTCTTTTGTACTGTTCTTCTCGTACTTTTTTCTTTTGGCTCTACATATCTGTGCAAGCAAATATTTTCTTTTATAAAAAGTATTTTGAGTCTCCAAAGAAGCTGTTTAACAACTGAATGTTTAGAAACGTGTCAAATTGAAAGTCACACATTATACCCCTGATATTGCGATATGAAGTAGAGCGATACAGAAACAAGGTTCGCATTAAAACACATATATTATTTTCCTTTAACAACTTTGAAGGGGTATACTTATATTTTATGCTGTTTATTTCTTATTTTAATAAATATGTGTAAAAGATACATAATATATGTACAATTTAATTTTTTGTATTTATGTTGAAAGAATAGTATTTTATGTTAACTTTTTGTACATGAATAACTTTAAATGATTTAAACTAATGCATAATAAAACTGTAAATCTATATTATTGATCTCTTTTTTCTAACTCTGCATGCATTATCGTGGGAATTGAATTGTTTCAAATTTATCCTATTGTGGGGCACATTGAATCATATTGGTAGATTGATTTGGCCCACCCCATATATAAGTTTGCCGACCCCTGGTCTAGCATCATTATAAAGCAAAATGAGGATTATTGGTGACGGACCTCGTAATTTTGAACCATTTTCCGGTGGCTAGGATGACACTTGAGCTGGAACCCCCTCTCCTAAATTCCCCACCACACCAACAAGAAGACGTTTGAGCCTCGACTTATTTAACGTGTATCAGCCTCCTCTGCACGGTGGGTCTTCAGCGGTGCTAGGCTCGGCCTCCCTACACTCCGTTCACGAGTCCGTGACCTCGATCACTAGGCTACAGCGGCCTCGAAAAAAGTCAGTCTAGTAAATCTGATCCAAAAGACTCATATTTCTGAAAAAAAAGTACTTCTGCTTAACTGGTATGTCTTTTATTTGTTCAAGATATAGTGATTATGTCTCATAAGATATTAATTTAAAATATGAAGCTTAAAGTCTAAGATACACTTTTCAATTTATTGAACTACTAACGCTAAGAGCTTATTTTCACTTATACACACATGACCTAGGTTATTAGCCTACACAGATTTAATACATTAAAGCACTTCATAGTTTCGAGAACAGATATTTATGGACATGTAATACAGGAAATACATATGCTATAATTTGATGATGATGCCGTATCCATGACGGGATAATTTGACGGGATTGACCATGGGCCCAGATGATTGTTCTGGCAATAATTTCAATATTATCCACGTAGAGGCTTGTTGACGAAAACAGGACCTCTATTTATTGTGGGCCATCAAGAATAGCTGGACAGTCAAAAATATGATCTGGTGTTAGATCAGTATCTAAACATTTATCACAATTCCTATAGGTTCTTCTACCATCCCTATCAAACTTCATTCCTCTGGGATGACCTGTTCTTAGTCTAGCAACAGTCCTTGTTATAAAGCGGTCTTCACTTATATTGCAGATTCGATGCTTTACGGCAGTGATCCGCAACGCCCCGTCCACGGACCAGTACCGGTCCGTGGATCAAATGGTGCCGGGCCGCCTAAAGAACATTAAACTATTGCCATTTTATTTAAAGTGGTGAATTTCTCTCGGATTTGCGCAACTTTCCACGGAAATCACTTTATAATCCACGTTAAATCACTTTTATTCCTTTTTGGTGTAACTATATTTTATTCTGAAGGCATATTGAAATGTAACTAAATTAAAATTGTTTCATCAAAATAATCTAAAATATAACCAATCAACGTGTCCTACCCTCAGCGGGCCGAGGTAAAATTATCAAACGTTGATCGGTCCGCAGCAATAAGAAGGTTGCGGAACACTGCTTTACGGGAATTGACCTCTCTCTCAATTTGAAATTTGTAACAGCATTTGCGTCTAATAAAGAAACGTTAACAAAGTTGTCCTTATTAAGATTTCTATAGCTTCTTTTTCACCAGTTTATCTGCATTTTCATTGCCTGGAATGTCAAAATGTGCAGATAATTATTGGTAACCGAGAGAGAGAGAGAGAGAAGCAAACTTTATCTAACTCCTGTATTCTAGACAGGCGAGAGCAAATCTATTCAGTATCCAGTGATTCTCAAACTTTCCACACTTGCAACCCAATATTCAATCCTAAGTTTCATTGAGCCCCCCCTCCCCTCCTCCATACAATGGCAATGTATTGAATTCAATAATAATATACTTTGACGTAAAGCTACAATACGACTTCAATTATAAACCTTACAAATGATCAAGATAAGTATTAAATTTTGTATATAATTTTATGACTTGTCCATAGGGTCACTGGTAATTATTAAACTAGTTCTTGACATAGTACTGCTTAACTTAGTACTTGCTTCCTTTCAGTAAATTAATAATTTTTTAAAATAATCTTTTGTTTTCAACTTTTCGATAATTTTCAAAATCCATATGAAAATGCATGCAAGTTTTGCGAACATTCATTAATCTTATTGAATGTAGTAAAAGTTCTGCTAAGTATAATCGAATAAATGAGAGTTGGGAAATTAGAATTCTCATTTAGAATGATACGTCGTATCAGAATTTAAAATTATAAACAAAATTTCCAAGCCACATATAATGATCCTCGTATTAGAAGCCTATTTTAAGATCCAAGTAATAAGGGCTAATAGCGTTCGAAAATTTTTCTTCATGTCTTGTCTGCAAGCACCGAGGAAAATATCTCTTATAAAATGGCAAAGTAAAAGTAATAAAAACTGTGAAAACATTATTTTCTCTCAATACCTTCTTTTTAATAAGGTCAGAAAAAAACCCGAGACTGCTGCGAGAGAACTTATTAATAAAAACCCCTCAGATAGAAAGAGGAGTGGGCAGATAGGAAAAACCCGAAGAATAAATTTAATTTAGTATTCGCAGTTGCTATTTTCATTCAAGACAACAATATCGCATATTTAATATTTCTTTCTCGTGGCATTTCGCAGGTAAGATTATTGTTTAATATCAAAATATATGGTAATATGTTTGCATTCTCATAGCACAAAAATTAATATATATGAAATATATACAAACATTTCTTTGCCGTTTTACTTTCCCTTTTGACATTAAAGAATTAAGAATTAAAAACAAAATGTCTCATATTAAATCTGTGCAAGTTTATAGGGAAAGGTGTGGTGGGCTGTTAATTATTTTATACCTTTGAACTACTTATGAATATTATGTAACCCTAAATTATCTAATTCAATGGAAAAACAAACATATATTACTAGTTTTAAATCTTAAGCAATATCTAATTGCTAGTCTGTTAATAAATGAGAAGAAGCTTTTCAAAAGTATAATGTAAGTAGAGAGAGAGAATATAATTATGTTAAAATGAGTTCTCTCTAACTTTCATTAAACATATTAAGATAGAGTACTTTTGTTGAGTATTCTCAACATTATAAATTTAGTTTTTATAACTTTAAATTTAAGTCTGACATTGAAATTTATGATAAAGAGGAAAAAAAAACTTGTCTTGATTATAATAACTGATGATTATAATAAATACTGAGTTTTTTCATTTTAATTATCTATGGCTAAGGCTACACAGTATCATTTTTCAAAATTGTTTTTGCAGACAGTATATATATATATATGAGAGTAAAAATAATTTATATTTTATATTCAGATTATATTATTAAGTTGATTCTAAAAGTAGAAAGTCAGCTTGACCATCCATTATTTTACAATTTCAAGAAATTAAGAATTTGTGAAGTTTTTTCAAGCTTTTATAAAATGATCAATTTTTATAAATTTTTTAAAATTCATTTCATGTTAGTTATATTTCATAGATTATTGCGAACATAAGTTAGTACGTGTATGAAAATGTATTCTTTTGTTGATTTTTAATTTTTTTAGATAAACCTGAAAAAAACACGACATTTTTTAAAATATTAACTTAAAAATTAAAAAAAAATACCTAGAGATCTCAGCCTTATATAAATCCATCCTAACTTTTATAGAAAATACGGCTCTAGGCTACGGCTAATATTAAGGCTCTATATTGAACGGAAAAAAGCCTTAGGGATTAGAAAACATTTATATCTTTAAAATTGAAAGTCTGAGAAAAGTGCATTTGAAATGTTTAAAGGCAAAATGCAAAAACTTATAATGCCCGTAAAGCTCTAATTTTTTAATATGTTATTTTCCAATGTATGTTCTACAGAAAAACCCTATTTTAATTAAATATGACTGAAAAAATTTTTTAATTCAAAAAATATTTTTGCATAATATTGATAGCATCTGTTATTTTAAATATATTTAAGGAAATATTCAGTTTTATCTACAATAATTGAATTCAGAATTGTATTTGGAAGTCTAATTGCGGTATCAGCTGTGGGGAGACTGATTTTTAGATACATCATTTTCAGTAGTATTTCATTTCACCGAAATATTGTTTCTCACAGCAACCTGAGAACCTTTTTGGCCATGCCATTTTCTCAACAGGAAAAAATTAATGGTAAAGCTTCTAAGTTATATAAACTATTTTTTAAAGCAAAAATTGGCCTTGAAATTAATCTTAATTAAGTAACTATGAGGACTCAAAAAATTCAAAACATAATCAAGCTGAAAGGATTTTAGTAATTAAAATTGGAATTAATAAACATTTTGCACTAAAACAGTTGATTGCACTTAAAGCTTTTTTAAAAATTAATTCAATTTAAGATTTGAAAGATACTTTAAAATGGAACCGAAACCAAAGCCAAAGCTCAGAAAACTTAAAATATCTTAAAAACTAATTTGTTATCAAATCTGAAATTTGGTGGAAAGCTTCCCAATAATATAAGCCACAAGAAAATGCAAAATAAATAAATAAATAAAAAATAAAATCAGTGATTATGAAATTTGCAGCGTATTGTGTAGCCTTTAACATATTTCCTTTGTGAATTTAGCCATTTGTTAATGACACAGAATTCGAACCTTTCAGATATACCTCGATAAGATATCGAAAAACCTATAATATATACCGTTTCATAGATTATTTAATTGGATTTATTTTTTAAATTTAAAATTACTGAAAAATTGCATTTATTCAAAACATTTTTAACACCTTCCTCTGAATTTACTCATATTTGGACAAATAAAAACATAATCAGGCACCCTATGTATTATATAAAAAGTACAGAAGAATGTCTACTAATAGTAGCCGTTATGATTATAGTATTTTGAAATAAAGATATTTGATTTATTCTCTGTTGTAGAAATAAATTTTATTCTTTTTGTAATAAATGTTGCGTTTTATTGCTTTATTAAATTTACGAAGAAGGAAATCTAAATTAAAAAACAAACGCAATTGGTTTAAAAAAGCCGAATATCATATGACAAATTTAGGTATCGTAAAAGAGGATAAGTTATTAAGAACCTTCCTCAATCTACATCTTGCAAAATGTATAAATGGTTGTTTCTGATGATATAGTAAAATGTAAGAACTAAAAGCAGTAAAAATATTTAATATTTTTATTACTTTTTTATCCAAATTTTTTTTCCATATATTTAATAACATTTTATAACTTTTGTTTATGTTCAAGATTATAAGTTTTTAATTATAAACCCACTTCATCATATATTTAAAATAGACAAAACACAAAACATATAATCGACTATGTTTCTTTCATTTTTGAAAAAAAATTTTTTGCACTTTACTATTTACAGAAACAAAACAAAAAAATATGTAATTTTATTGCTTAGAAGCTTAAAGAAAAAATTTTTGGCAAAATATTCATTTACACCCTAAATTTAATTCTGGTACTATGCAAGCTAGAAATTATTTCATAACTAAGAATATGCTCTAATAATGTGGAATGAAATCATGAAATTTATTTTAAGGCCTATTGAAATTCATTGTTCTCTTAAATATTCTGCTTGAAAGCTTTCAAAGTAAGTCTTCACTTATAAGATAAATCTTCGTACAGAGAATGAAAGTTAATTTCGTGCTCAATTAAGTCACGCAGTTAGGAAGTATGGTAAAAAAATATATTTGTTTTAGATCTTACAAAGTGCTATTTTTATTCAACGTCAGCACCGAAAACGTTTTAATATTTAATCTGTCAACGAACTTTTTTCAAAGGCTCATTTGTAAAAGTTGGTGTTAGAAAAATAGTAGATTTGTCTTGCAGAAACCTAAGCGCATTTGCCGGGAATTTAAGAGCCAGATGAGGCAGATTTGCCTTTGTTGTGAACTGGGAAATCGAAAAACAACAGGGCTTTTGGCAGAATGGAAATGAAATTGAATAAGTATGCCGGAAATTAAGTCTTTCGCGTCAAAACATGACGTAAACGCTTTTAGTTGCTTAACTTTCTTAGATTTATTTTCTTAATTTGAAAATTGTTCTGTCAAAGCATCTACGAACATTAATGATTTCTTAATTAAAATAAAATTTGATACACAAGAATTTAAAAAATTATCTTTTTGTGTATGGTAATCAAGTAGCAGAACCGAAATTTATTCATACGTAATATATTTATAAATAGAAAAAAAATCATAACTTTTTCAATCTTAATTTAAAAGTATAAAGTTTAAATGAATTATATTTATATTTAAAGATCTCTTCCCTATATTTTCTCTTTCATCTTTGAATTATTGTAAGAAATGATGATATTCAATACTTCAAAAATTTTATTTGTATTTTTATAAACATTTTGTACAATAGCTGTCTATTAATTTCTATTCAATTGAACGGAAAAAAACCTGTTTAAAGCAATTTACAAAGCCAGTTTCTACTTTTCTAAGTGGATTTCGCATTGTAAAAAGGAAAGGAATTTTTTTTGATGTAATGTTCACTCGATTTTAACCCTCTAAGTGGATACTTTCCTCCTGAAAAGTTATTCCGAAAGCGTTTTACTCTTATTTTGCTATTCCCTTAAAAAATGCAACAGACTTCAATTCTTTCCCCCTTTTAAAACTTGGGAGGTCGAAAGGGGACAATTTTATGACTTGGTTCGGCGTCTTTGTTCAGTGAGAACCAGGATAGCAATCATTTACAGCTAGCTGTTAAGTTGCCTTGGGCAATCTTGTATGAAAACCGTCGTTCTACTCTGTCGTTTTCCCCATAGATTCAGTCACAGTAAAATTAAAACAATATGCAGGGTAAAAAAACATGAAATAAATGGCGTGTTAAAAGTTGAAAAATAGTTATATTTTCTTCAAACAAAATTTATTTTTCTGTCATTTTTTAAAAATTAAAAAAAATAATTTGGTATTGCGATTTGAACCAGAAAAAAGCTTCCTGTTTTAATTTTTGAATATGAGAGTAAGAAAACGCGCTCACTTTCCTGTTTTTTAAAAAAGTTATGAGGTAAAAAGAGTAAAGGCCCTATCTTTTTTTTAAACAATAAGACAATAAATGGTGCATATTTATGAAATAAAACCGATCTTTCTCTATTCAATTATATTTTTAATTTAGAATAGCATAAAAATGATTTCAATACTTTTAATTTATTTAAATTTAAATCATATAAATGATATTTTTATGTTAACTGAATATTTTTCGGAAAAAATCTAAATTTTCATTTCTAGTGCTTTCCTTTTCGAACTCCTTGTATTAAATAAAAATATCTTTTCTACATCGGCATTTGTGATGGACATAACACACATTCAGTCAATAATTTTTAATTTTAATGGGGGATATACTTCTTCAAATGCGCATGACAGTACTTCTAACCATTTTCTACTCAAGTTAAATTTCTTATCTTTCTGTTTCTTTTATTACAAGGAAAAATGTCACACATCGATAACTACATTTTCACACAATTCAGTCATTACAAATTCTATTGTGAGAAAAGTTCTCCCTAATTAATTTTGTCTTTCAAAACAGTACACTTAAAACAATTTTGTTCAGTGAAGTTAACCGACAGTTCCACAATGTATTCATACCAAATTTTAAAAACAAATTTAACACTTGGAAATGTATCCTGTATTAAATTTTCAGTATACACAAATATTTCCTGCTGTAGGGAAGATATAGTATGAGATGTGGTGTGCGGTTGTGAAAGAATGTTTTCGTACGTGTAGACTATTTTTGAAAATTTAAATATCACTGAAGCTGATCATATAACTGCAAATGAGCCTTATTTTAATGTGTGCTGGTATCAAAGTAAAACACTTTACAATATTAAACAGCCTATGGGTTTATACTCAATATCAAACTATTCGCAAAATGGCTTACAACTTCTATTCAAATTGTAAAGAAACTGAAATATTAATATATCTTACTGCAGTCAAAAATATTCATAATATGTAAGTATCCTATTTATCCACTTATTTCTGTACATTTTAAAAACTGTAGCTGAATGCAATTTTTTATATTTATAAACGAGGCATAAAAGCTCACACAGTCGTAAAAATGCCTTTATCATTTTTAAATATACTACTATAAAACGTATATGGATTGTAAGATCAGTTGTAAAATCCTAAAAGCTTTTAGAGGAGCTAAAAACATGTAATTTTGGATTGATCAAGTTTTTAATATAATACACAAATATACATGTTATTAAGCAAATACATTTGAAAAATCAAACTTCCTTCTGAAATAAACGTAATTGAAAGAAAAATGTTTAATTGCAAATGAGCGGAAATACATTTTTATCTAAGGGGTATCCCCAAAGTGAGGTAATCCTCAAACTTAAAACTCAAACTCAGTGGCACAACAATCCATGAGGGCCAGGAACTACTGTGCCGATCATAATACACGTGACCATTGGACGCTGAGGTGCATGAACAGATGTCCCGATTTGGTGGTCTGTCTGAAGAGAGACCTTCAGTGTTTAAGACCCGAAGCAAGCTTTGTATTCATTTATCGACCCAATGTAGCGGGGATGAAAGGCAGAGTCGACTTTGCGCAGCCCGTTAATAGAACCCCAGACCTGTGGTGTGGAAGCACTATACACTACCACTCGATCCTATTCGGTGAAAAATAAAATTTAATGTTAGAGAATCTTATATAAATCCCTAATGAATGAGGGAGTCAAAACTTTTTTTTCATGTAAACTGTTTAGACGGAAATGGTTAATTATGAACATTTCACAATTTGCATAAATTAAAATTAACCGTTATAGTTTACATAAATTTTTAAGGTTGCAAAAGGTGTATTTCGGCTGCACGAATTAATTTTAAAGGGAATACGGTTAGGAAAAAGTAGCACAAATCTATCTAAAGTAGGGTTGGTTACCTTACATATTGTCAAACACAACAATGTATTGGAAGCCAATTCCACAATTCGTTGTTATAAAAATGCATGGAAAATTACAAGATTTATTTTTGCATTTGTAATTTATATATATATAATTTTTCCTGGGAACTTTAAAAGCTAGAGCGGCATCCATCAAAACCGCGGTTCTCTCTCTGTTTTTCCAGATCGCCCCTGACTAAGCCGGCTCTGCCATAGTAAGGGAAAATGCCGGATTTTGTTTGTCAGGATCATTTTATAGCAGACTGCATTTTTCATGTATTTTAGATGGTCGTTTTATATTTTCTACATGAATATCTTAATGTCTGAATTTAAAATTACATAAAATTCTCTTGACATTCGCATCAATGACCATTATAATTTTTATTAGTATATGAATGTTTCATCACACGATTACATGACTGTTATTAACATATTTTTTAAACCATTTAATTAATATTAAGTATAACATAACGCGCACAAATTTTCTGAACTTTAAAATAAATATTTCGAAAACTACTTCAGATATACTAAAAATTTTTCATTCCTACGCTTTAGCTTCCCAGTTTTGCTTCTATGTAAAACTTTATTGTATATTCGTCGGTTTTTTTTTAGTATATTTTTTGCTCTTAGCATGCATTTTTTCAACTGAATTGTATGAAATCTTCGAAATATATTAAAAAATACCAAAGAAGCTATATAATAAAAAATTTGAAGTTTATATTTTACTCAAAGAGTTGCTAGAACTTATGGTAAATAATTTTTAACTTTGCGATACATTTTTTTTTCGAAATTTCAAATGGAATTTCTAACATAAAATTTCTAGCTTTATACGGTCGAGATTTCAAAAAATATCCAGATTTTAATTACTTATTCAGTTAGCCTTTAAAAAAAGATAAATGTTGAGGTATTTTGCATAAATAGATATTTTTGAAGAATAATTCGAATGTTTTTGAATAGCTCGAATTTAAAATTGATTTTTATGTATATTTATATGCATAAATGTTTACTGTAAATGTTTCCGTATATTTTTGATTACCATTTACTCAAACATTCAAGTTATAAAAAAAATGTGGGAAAATCTTCATTCATGTTGTCTTTGATGTAAACTGAAGTTCAAGCACTTAAAATTCAAATATAATTCGGTGTATTTTAACAATATTAGGGTATTTTCGGTGTATTTTATTAATATTAGTACAACTAGGCACTGTACGTAAACTTCCCTGAACACTTGGGCTTTGAAATCTAAAAAAAAATTAATAGATCTTAATTAGTTTTTTTTTGTTATTATTTTTATCAAAGTGTAAGAAAATGTTTCAAATTATTTGATGAAGTTTAAATTTATTCATTTTTAGTGGTTGGAAAGTTGAAAAGATTTCAAATTTTAAAGTGTTTGGTGTTTTATTATTTTTTTTGGCATCTTATAATGAAATAATCCTGTTTCAAAAACTGAAAGCATTGATTAAGATAAGAAAAATGAAGCGAAAGAATATACTTTAAAAAAGATAATTTGTCTAACTATATAAAATAGCAGATTGCCCTGACACGCCCCAACTTGTTACAGTTTGAAATTAATATGAAACCAAAAGGGAATTGTAACATATTTTACTTATGCGTTGGGACTTTTGAAAACTTTTAAAATACAAGCTAGCAAACAAACACTTCTTGGGTTCTAAGGAAATTCCCCCGATTTTTTACGATTGCTCCAGGTTCAAACACGGGGTTCCCTGCGAGCCATAAAACTTCCTATCAGTGTCCTGCTGTGTTGCTTCCTCCGTCCCTCATTATCTTTCAAGATGTTAAACCTTGAAAGGGGGAAAGGATTTCAGAAAAGTGCGGCTAATCCACTTTTGAAAACGTTACTTGAAGGCAGAAAAACCCGTGCAGTTCATTTTCGAAGCATCTTTACACTGACGGAATTTTCTGTGCTATCCGGTTAGAGGTTTAAAATCACAAAAAACATGGATTCCAGTGGACATTTAAATGCTAAAAATAAATCGTAAAATAAGAAATAAATGTAAACGCATTATATTATTTCTTTATTTGGACCTAATACTAGTAAAATAATAACATGATTATATTTAGAACTATGTACATGTGTTCATAAATTCTTAAAATAGCAGTTTAAATGCAAATTACTTGAAATGCACAGTCTATAGCTTTTTTTAAGCTTAAATTAACTTCTGGAGAAATATGTGTGAGTTCCGAAAAAAGTAAGAGTATCAATATAATTTTATATCGTAAGAACTATAGTAGTATTCAGTGCTTAAACATTTTCTCATACAGTGAATTTAAGGAAAGGTTATTAACTAAAAAAGTTAGATTATGTCTAATTTATTTCTATTTTTATCTATAGGCAATATACTATTTTAGATATGTGTTATGACTCATTACTGCCACTTAATAATTACTTCGAAACTAAGTATGCATAGAATTTTCTCGTCTAAAAATGACAATTTTTGTCAAGAATATTCCCAAACCTGCATATTTGAATTTCAAAATGCGAGTAACTTAATTTTCATACCTTTCCTTAATTAGATTAATAAACATTCAAGTCCTTCAAGACGCAGAATACCTAAGAATCAGATAAGTGTAAATTTAAAGTATTTAATGTAACACACGTTAAAGTTACTAAGATATTAATCATGACTCTTCAAATCATTATAAGATTAAAATTTGTGAATATGATTTTATTAAAAGGAAACGCTTAAGAAAGGAATAAGCTAATGAAATTCTTGACATAGTAAGAAAGTGACAACTCATAATTATTGTTTTAGGCTCCGTCGAGCGTAAAGCCTAATAGGTAATTATTAATTCGTTATAAATATACCTGGTGTTCGAAAAGTATGACTACTCTTTCAAATATTAATTAAAAAAAAATTCTCTTCACATATGACTTTGCTCCATAAAGAAAATATAAAAGTGTTTTTAAAAATGTTGTATTCCATAATTTCAACATGCGTACTATGAGTTGCATGCTACACATCGAGTTTATTTGAGATTTCCAGACATGTTCTATGAGATCATGATTTTTGGTTCATCAGTGTCACTAATTGAAAATTGAGAAACAATGTTTTTCACGTATTCCTAGATGAAGTCCAAAGGTATTGTAGTGACACAAATCTAAAGGAACCAGTAGACAAAAGGGATCCCCCCTGTCCGGAGAATGCTACTGGCTTATGTAGATGATACCACTACAATACTCCCCCATCAGTGAATAGGTGGATAGGCGAACTAACGATATAGTTGTTATGGCGAACGTGTGTTGGTGTTTTTTGGAGGTGCAGAGTCAAATGAGCCTGACGACTTTGGTTGCACTTCTTGGGGGTAGATAACGCCACGACAGCTGCAGGAAGGTTGCGTTTTTCTTAGCTTAGGTCACCAATGTCATGGCTCAAATCCGAAGGACAGAACCTGCGACCTATGGATCCAAAGCCGAGTAACATAACCACTAGACAAAAGTGATCCACACTGTCTGGAGATTATTACTGGCTTGTGTGGATGATACTGCTACAGTGTTATGTCTAGAAATCTGTATGGCCCTGCTAATGGACTTCCTCATTCCGTCCATTGCCCGGAGAACTTTTTCTCAATTCCAAACTCCAGCGTAGTGGAGCTTGTAAGCTGTACATATGTTGCAAATTTAAACTCGATAAACCATGCTACAACTTGCACATGTTCTTACAATGAAGTCATTTTTAAACGAGAATGTTGTAAGACGGGGACGTTGCCCTATCTAATTTGCATTTCATTAAACAGAAACTTTAATCTTTTCTTTTTGGAACATACAAATCCGTAAGTGAAAATCTTTGTTTGTGCATTTTTAATTAAATTTTGAAAATGTTGTCATACTTTTTAGACACTCTATGTTTGTTTTTCGATTCTTATTAATCTTATTTCTGTTTAAGGTATTTAAGGTAATCGTTTAAAGTTCTTATAAAATGAGTAGTAAACATACGTAATATAACTAAAAATTATAACTCTCAATCAGAATAATAGTTTTAATATAAGTACGACTTTTATCAATTACTAAAATCATTTGAAATGTGGGATAACTAATATATATATCCCCAAACCTTCTTGGAGCACCTAAGGATCTAATTTATTTCTCAAAGCAGAAAAGGGTTTACTTCTAGAACAAGGTAATACACCATAAAATGTATAAGGGTAATATTTTAAAACAAATTAGGAGTTAAGGTTTCATTAAGGTTACCCCTTGCACTTTTGCGAGAATTTTCCTAACATTCCTTTTCCAGACTAAAAATTATTAGAAGCAATCTAAATTCTGTCACTTTCATTCCACGTGAAAGAAAAATAAATTAAAACTTCGCGCTTCGAATACTTTGAAAGAAATTTCCTCGGAGAAAGAGGATCTGAGATTCTATTTCCCGAATTTGTTCAACGGAGCAGCAAAATTTAATCTCTACTCGAGGTGTAGATCAAATTTATTAAACTTTGTAGAACATGCATTAATTTCTCAGTTCACTATAACTAGAAACTTTGTTTAAGGTATTTAAGCAAGACGAAAACATGAAAATTTTTGAAAATTGGAATATTCAGAACTTTTCTTGATAGAATGTCATATGTTCTTTTAAAGTTAAATTGAAATAATTTTGATTTAACTTATGAATTAATTATTTTCTTTTCTTACTTTTTCCCTAAATTTCTATAATACAAGGCTTTCAAATATTTGCATGTACTTTTGATTTGTTTAAAATTGTTCTCGCATCTGTATTAGAATATGATTTCTAATTAATGAAACTGAAAATAATGTATAAAATAGAGTGAAAATTTAAAAATTCATTCTTTAAATTTCTCTGAATTCTTATCTCTCAACTAACAAACGATAAATAGTTCATAGGAACCCTAAAAATTACTCTTTAAAATTGTAGAGTGGTGGAAATTAATTTTTGAGGTACTTAATTTAATGAAATAAATAAAAATACACAATATTTTATGGATTGTAGAAGAAGAATTACAGTTGCAGTTACGTGAAGTAGGAAATAATAATTTCTGAAAGTCATATTCTTCCAAACCACACGAAGTCTACTAGTGACGTGCCATGTAATTTCGAAACAAAGAAGCCACGTGAGCCTCTATATCACATTTACGCTAAATTAAGTTCTTAAGATTCAGTTTATCTTCCGTTGAGCGCACCTCTGAAGCGAAACAGAATTAGGAGCACTTGGCCTGAGATGCCACATATATATTTTGACCTCCACCCAATCCATTTTAATTCCAAACATCGGTTGAGCTTCCTTGGGTCTAAGGAAAGTAAATACACCAAATTGTATGAAAAAAACCAATTTAATGAACAAAATGAAGCTTAAACTAAAACAACCAAAATTGCTAATTTTGCACAAAATGAAAATGAATGTTGGACTAACAAAGTATCATAAAAGAAAGAAACTGGAAACACAAGTATTATAAAGTCTTTTCAGATGTGGGACCATCATTGAAATATACTATAAATAATGACAGAATAGACTTATTTTTAGTAAAATTAATGATTGCATTAAAAATATCTTTAAAAAATCTACTTCGAAGTTATGACACAATCGGGCGAGCTCGGCCTCCCAAGCAAGAGGAGTTCTAGTTAAGAAGGGAGAAGGTTGAGGGAAGACTGGACTGTGGCGTGCTTCCGACCGTTAAGAGCCGGGAAACTAATGGAAGGGGCGTCCCGCTCAGACGCCGGGTGTAGGAGGGGAATTTAAAAACTGGCCTCTCAGGCCATCAACACCCGGTGGAGGGTTAGTTCTCATTTATGAACTATTATCTTTATTACACTGCTTGACAATTGGCTTGACTGCTTGACAATTGGCTTGACTGCTTGACAAGTGATTTATACAAAATTGCATTTTAGACAGCGGACCAATAAAAGGAAATTCAAGTTCAGAGGGCGTGGTAGACCTGGACTCGTTATCTGTATAAAAGACAGCGCATACAAGCTCATGATTCATACGAAAATTCGCACAGTTTAATGTTTGACGAAAATAATGCTGGATGTTGTAAAAGTTTCTTCTCTGAAGTTCTGCTTGGTTCTTCTACGGTTTATAATTAATTTCTTAACTACCAATTAAAAGTTGTGTGGTTCGGACCTCAATGCCCCGATTTTCCACGTAGACGCTAGTATTTTGATGTTTTTTTGGGGGGAGGGGAGGAGAAAAGGAATTAAAAAAATTAGCAAAATCGTCTGAAATAAAATAAATCCTTTTCAAAGACTGTCAAGGTCCTTTCATTGTATTCCAAAGCCTTATGAATAATTTTATCGATAGCAGTGAACAGAAAAGATCGTACTTCGAAGAAACGTATATATACGTTCAGAAGATTAATGCTTTGACTGAGCGAGACGTTTATATACGTCAGTGGCACATAAGAGGTTAAACTCGTACTGTAGATTTAGTGTAAAAGTATT
Organism: Trichonephila clavipes; assembly: GCA_019973935.1. Lineage (NCBI taxonomy): Eukaryota > Metazoa > Arthropoda > Arachnida > Araneae > Nephilidae > Trichonephila > Trichonephila clavipes. The sequence goes on from BMAU01013744.1 coordinate 652,694, forward strand.
ATTGAATCCAATACAGTATTATTGTATGGGGGGCGTGATGAAAATGATGATTGAATATTGGGTCACGGGTATTGAAAGTTTGAGAAGCACTGGTTTAACACGTTATGCACAAAACTTTGTTTGTAAACGCGATCGGTACGGCCCAGGCTTGATGGTTTGGGCAGGCATCATGCATATAGAAGAACACCGCTTCACATCGTTCAGCAAAGAAGCATTACATCGCAACTGTATAGCTGATATTATTCTGGATAATGTTCGTATTTATAGGGGTGCTGTAGGTCCAGACTTTCAGTTTATGGAGGTTAATGCGCGGCCACACAGAAGCGTTGAGGTATCGGACACTCTGCAAAGCAAAAATATTCTCCGTGTGCAATGACCTGCTTACTCTCCTGGCCTAAATCCTATTAAACACACCTAGGATGATCTTTGCAGACGTGTTGCACAAAGAACCATCCCTTCCCGTAAAAAGCAAGAGTTCAAAACCGCATTGGGACTGGAAGGGGACATTATCCCCCAAGTGAAGAGCATAGAGAACAGATGTAAAATGCGCATCAGTGTCCACAGTCAACACACATCTTACTAATGCACTCATGTCTGCATCATTCAGACCTAAAGATCAATTTCTTGCGGCTGTTTGGAAATCATCCCCAAGTCTGTACCACTTTGTACTACAATAAATGCACATCATTCCTACTAAATATGTTCTTAATTTCAGTTCTTCAATCATTGTCTATTCTTAATTATTCCAAAAAAAAACTGTTCCTTAGTAATTATATAGCAAATTAGCAATATAGATATACTATTGCTCAATGACTTCCATTTTGTTTGATTGGGAGTATTGTCTTTCAAATAATCCCTGTTCTGAAATGTGAATCATGAAGTAATTAAATTGTAAAAAAGACCAAATGATAAAATCTCCACAAAAACACCCACACCATAAAAAATATTTTATGGTTATAAAAATAAGTGTTTAAATGGTTCTATAAATATTCACACACAAGAGAGTGTATTCCAAAAAAAAATAAATTTAGTTAGTACTTAATAACATGACCAATTAAGGCATCATTTCGAATAAAATCTACATTGTAAATCAAATAAGAGTATTTTCACCCGTATAAGATTTTTTAATAAACCCAAATATGGTTACAATTTTTTAAGTTTTGATAAGCAAAATGAAAATATTGTTATATGTGGGTTATCTAAACCGTCGGTGAACTATTTAATACAATTTCATCAAGTAGAAAAAAAGTCGATTGAAATAGTGTAATGAGAAAGATATTTTATTTACTCTGTTTTCTTTCCAAGTAAAAAAAGTATAAAGGAATTCTCCATATGAAATCTAAATCATTAATATTAACTATTGATTGGAAAAGCTTTTAATAAACTTATGAATTCAATTTATAAAAATTTGAGATACATTCCTACTAATTCCTGTGATAAAAATGTTGAGCTTTTATTACGTAGCAAAATTTTTTAATTTAAAGAATTATTTCCAGAAATATTAATATAAAAAGAAAATCATTAAGTACTAAAACGTTTAAATAAAAAAAAATTAAATACAATTTAAGTAAATATTCTGGAATAAACTGGCGAAATGAATAGTTTAAAGTTTGCAGCATAATTTGAAATTGGAAACAAATGTTCGAATTTGGCACTAGGCACTCACTTTATTGTTTTCAACTGTATTAAGGATTTGTGTAGTAAGATAGAAAATAAGTTATTTTATTAGTTGATTTTGCAATAAATGATATTAGCAACGCATTTCTTTAAAATAAAAAAAATGTTTTATATTTATATTAAAACTTTTCAATAAAATATTTTTTCTTGAAAAAAATAAATGAAAGATTACGTTATAGGCTCTTAAAATGTTTATACAATTGATATTATTTTTATGGCAATTATTTTTCTTAACCAAGAAAAGATTTGAAAACATCATTTCTTTTTAAGCTAATAATATTTCGTACGCTCTAGATTTTATGGCTTCTTATTCTGATACTTTCAATAAGTCGAAGCCGTAAGAAACGACAATAAAATCCGTATAACGGAAACAATTTTATTAAAATCAATTGTCAAACGCATTCAGAGTTAGTACTTAATCAAATGAAGTCGTTTATAAAACAAAAATAAGAGCAAAATTGCTCTCTTTTTCCTTTTTTCCTAATTTCTCAGCATTAAGAAAAACGAATGTGTTGGAGCAATTGAAAATAAAAGAGTTATTCATGTTAAGAAAATAAATTGAATTTTTTTTGGCTCTAGACTTGTCATTAAAGTAGATTTCAGAAAACAAATTAAATCTCAAAGAGGCATCTTAATTTTCGTTTTATTCAAATGTGCGTTGGTAATCAAATGACTACATTAAGTATTTCATATACTACTTGTGTATTTTATGCCAAACATATCAGCCACTAACATAAACAGGAATATTATATCTGTGTAAAACATTGTACTTAACTTTTTTAATAAGAAAGTTAAGTGCTACTTCACTTATTTTCTTTGAAAATATTATTTTGTTTCACTAAATTTAAGTGATACGAACAGAAATTAGATTTTTCAATTCCATGTGTTCACTAATGTAATAATAGTTTTGGACAAAAATGCATGAGAGCTCTGTGTACTCACAGAAATTTCTTGGCCAAAATTTCTACGCGGCATTGAAAAAGCAGTCCCGAGAAGAAGGACTCAGAAAGAAAAAAATATTTAAAAAAATTGGCAAACAGAGAGAAACAGCTGCGATTAATAAAATATCTTTATTTTGAAATGGTACTCGTGGCGCAGAGCTTAGTAAGTTGCAGAATCATTGCGGACGGTGATGCACGAAGCAGCACGGCTAAGCACAAAGTCAATGAAAGTACGAATGTGGTTTTGAAGAATGGCTGTATATTATCTTCAAACCATTTGCCACAGTTTGTCTTCTCTGGGTGGTAGTAGTGCATGCTATCGGAATTCAATCATGTCCCAGACATGTTCGAATAGGGGGGGAACATGGCAGAATGGGGACTTCGTAAGAATCTATATATTTTGCAGAGAGTATTGGATCAGGTGTTCAATGGGAAGTCAAATAACCACTTCCCTGAAGTAAGGAGAGTATTATAGGCCTCAGCACATCATTCATATACCGTGGGCCGTCATAGTGCCCTAAATACGAACAATAAGCGATTGGCCTACGTAGTAGTACAAATCATGATGCCATTTTGTCGTGTGGTCAAGCATTCTCCAGATGCATCTGGATTAAATCTATCACCATGTCAGTGCCACACTTGTACATAACAACTATAATTGGGTAAAAAGAAGAATGATCATCTGAGAACGTAACCCTGTAAGTGTTCTCAGACGACGCAGGTATGATTCCGTTGTCTACGTCGATCTAATCTACCATCACTGTGAACGGTGTTGTTCGTGTTGTGGAGTCAATAGTAATCTTTTTAATGTATGCCCTGATTTCATTTCTCTAGCAACCAATCGAAGGGCAATGGTTCTGATAAATATAAGAACATCAAAGATGTAGTGCAAAATTACTGCACAGGTTTCTTGAAGGTCAATTACCTTTGTTGGAGGGTACGTCTTTCCACACAAGCCGACAAAGCTCTGGCCCTCTCCACTGGTACACCTCAAACGTGTCCCATTTCCATGTTACAACAATTTTTGCCCCTATCAATGTACAGTGGAAGCATCTAGATAGGTTTTAGCTGAGATTTGACATTCATGGTAATGTTCTATTCTTAGTACAATTACTATACTCCTTGCAATCATCTGTATAGTGAAATTGCCTCCTTTGACAGTTGCCTGGCTTTTTTTGCTATCGCAGGAGACAACCGAAATAAGAAAAAAAAATTCAGCAAGAATTCTTCGAACAGAAATACCTGCATGGATGTTGACTGTTTTTCTAGTTCTTTAGATTATGTCATACTCAAAATATAAAGTAAAATTGTGCATTTCACATCTTTAGTTTTTCTTGGTGAAGTGGACATTACATAAAACTTGTGTAATTTTCTGGCTATTTCTTCTTAGTGTTACATTTTGAATGTCTCGTAGTATATAGTCATCAAATATTATTTATATGTAATTAATGATTACAATAATTGGTGAAGTGCGCATTACATAAAATTTCTGTAATTTTCTGGATATTTCTCCTTTGTTTTACATTTTGAATGTCTCATAGTATATAGTCATCAAATATTATTTGTATGTAATCAATGACTACAAATATGTAAAAAATAAAATTAAATGGAAAAGTTAAGTGGACATTATATATATATATATATATATATATATATATATATATATATATATATAGGTTAGCTATTACATTCTTACAAAATACTGATTGTCCAAAAACAAATTTTTTTTCTAAACATAATTGGTTAAAATAAAAATAATAAATCGTTTCAATGAAATCATGAAAATACTTATAATCACTGTATATAATTTCTGTTTAGTTGTAAAGTAACGTTGCACTTATATAAGTGATACAAGAAATTATGTGATAGATCTCGTAAGTTTGATATATGGTCAAGAGGTAAAGAAAAACCTCATCTGACACTCCCTTCTCCAAATTTCTACACTCTCCTTCATGAAGAATTTCGAGCTTTTAGCCTCAACAAATTTAAACTCGCTACACAACTGGTCTTTAGTTGCCTAATAATTCAAAACCATGATTTAAATTAATATTCTCGATTAGGACTACGGCTACTTATAAGTGATATGATAGTGATAGTTATGTGATAGATCTCGTAAGTTTGATATATGGTCAAGAGGTAAAGAAAAACCTCATCTGACACTCCCTTCTCCAAATTTCTACACTCTCCTTCATGAAGAATTTCGAGCTTTTAGCCTCAACAAATTTAAAATGCACCAAACTCGCTACACAACTGGTCTTTAGTTGCCTAATAATTCAAAACCATGATTTAAATTTATATTCTCGATTAGGACTACGGCTACTTATAAGTGATATGATAGTGATAGTTATGTGATACATCTCGTAAGTTTGATATATGGTCAAGAGGTAAAGAAAAACCTCATCTGACACTCCCTTCTCCAAATTTCTACACTCTCCTTCATGAAGAATTTCGAGCTTTTAGCCTCAACAAATTTAAAATGCACCAAACTCGCTACACAACTGGTCTTTAGTTGCCTAATAATTCAAAACCATGATTTAAATTAATATTCTCGATTAGGACTACGGCTACTTATAAGTGATATGATAGTGATAGTTATGTGATAGATCTCGTAAGTTTGATATATGGTCAAGAGGTAAAGAAAAACCTCATCTGACACTCCCTTCTCCAAATTTCTACACTCTCCTTCATGAAGAATTTCGAGCTTTTAGCCTCAACAAATTTAAAATAAACTCGCTACACAACTGGTCTTTAGTTGCCTAATAATTCAAAACCATGATTTAAATTTAATTCGATTAAACTACTTATAAGTGATTTAGTGATAGTTATGTGATACATCTCGTAAGTTTATGGACTCCCTTCTCCAAATTTCTACACTCTCCTTCATGAAGAATTTAGCTTTTAGCTACACAACTGGTCTTTAGTTGCCTAATAATTCAAAACCATGATTTGATATGATAGTGATAGTTATGTGATAGATCTCGTAAGTTTGATATATGGTCAAGAGGTAAAGAAAAACCTCATCTGACACTCCCTTCTCCAAATTTCTACACTCTCCTTCATGAAGAATTTCGAGCTTTTAGCCTCAACAAATTTAAAATGCACCAAACTCGCTACACAACTGGTCTTTAGTTGCCTAATAATTCAAAACCATGATTTAAATTTATATTCTCGATTAGGACTACGGCTACTTGTACCACAGTTGCATATATGTATTTCTGAGATAAAAAGTTAAATAATACAGTTTTCTGATATTCATCCTTCTTTTAGAGTTTTGTACTAAATGTTTTGTTACACTGAAGATATATAAACTTTGTTACAAATAAAAATAATTATGAATCAAAATGTTTGTCGGAGTAAACTTATATCTGTCATTTTATATTTTACTTTTAAAATCTTTATATGTAATTATTGGTTTCAAACAAAAATGCGTACAAATACGCATTTAATTATTTTTTAAAACAAAAAGGAAACAATTTTCGTATTTTTCTTTCTCCATAGTGCAGAATACTTTTAAGAGAATTGAGCTTGTTATAGATTATATCGATTCGTAATTTGACAGAATAATTTTTATTTATTAAATTAAGCTCTAACAATATAAATAATAAAATGCTAATTTTATTTCGACATTAAAAAGAATGCCTTAGTTACAAAACTGAGAAACAAGGAAAAATAGCTGAAAATTAAATTACTGATTTCGAATCGATAGAAGCAGGAAAATATAAATATTTCGTAACAAGTTAACTATTTAATCGAATCTATTACAAATTTCTTTTATGAGCAACACTTTTTAAGAATGTATATGGATAGTATGACTTTAAAATCTATGGAATTCGCCTGGTACTCTTAAAATTAGCTACAACTGACTTTTTAATCAGCTTATTCTGAGTAATAGAAAATCTGAATTTATTTTGGGACCCATTCTGGAAAATTTCAAAAGGGGATTTAAATATGGCACGTATCCAGTTGTAAGCCGATGTGCGAATGATTTCCAAACAAAGCTTCTTTATAATAGAGATTAATTCCTGCGATACAATTTAAAAATAGAGAAAAACTATTTAGCTGATCAGCAGATTTTATAAATGAATTTCCTTCTAATTCTGGATATGTTAAATAAATAAATGTATTTCTTTCTAATTTAAAACACTTCTTCAAAATGTATTAACAATACACAAATTACATAATAATTATAGTAATAATCTATTAATTTAAATTCTACCTTTATGAAAAATACTAAGTAAGAAAGTGGCAGAGAGGTACAGTAGTCTATTTAAATAGAAATATATTAAAATAATTAAAGGTATGAAAATTAGTTTGTATACGACCTAAATCAAAGAAAGCCAAGAGTATCAATAAAGAAATCTAACCTCACGACAAGTAACCAACAAAAAGGAAAACACAGTACTAGATTTAAGGTAATAAATTTAATTTATCAATAAATTCTTTAAAACAGCGTTTCTCAAACTGTGGGGTGCGCCCCTCTAGGGGACGTGATAACTCCATGAGGAGAGGAGGGTGGGAGCATATTGAAATGTCGAAAACAGAAGATTATTTAAAAAAATTATTAATTTAATGAAAGTGTAAACAAACAAAATACATTCTGACATAATAAAAAGATAAAAAAAAGACATTTACACTGATATAATCTGTATTACACAATGTATTTTATAATTAATTTAACAATACTAAGAACAAGTTTCATAATCACCAGTGATACCGTGGGCTTGTCATACATAAAATTATGTACAAAATTAACACTTATATTGATAATTTGTTCGGTTTATAATTAATCCCTTAATTTCCGATTGAAAGTTATACGATTCGCTTCCCAATGCTATTGTATTCCACGTAGGCGGGCCAACTTGATGCATTGGGGGAGAAAGGAAATAAATAAGCAAATTCTCTGAAATAAGTAAATCCTTAGAAAACACTGTCAAGATCCTTTTATTGCATTCCAAAGCCTTCAGAATAATTTTATGGGTAGCAGTGCTTAGCAAAGATCGCACTTCGGAAAGACGTAGATGTACGTCCGGGCAATTAACGCTTTGGCTGAGAAAGACATTTATATACACCGGTGGTACTTGAGAGGTTAAAGTCGTATTGTAGCTTTAGCGTCAAAGTATAGTATTATTGAATTCTATACATTGCTATTGTATAGAGGGAGGGGGCGATGAAAATTATTATTGAATATTGGGTCTCAAATTTTGAAAGTTTGGGAAATACTGCTTTAAGGAAATCAACAGCCTATTATAATAGAAAAATTAAGACAAATTAGATAAAATTTTAAATTAATTTAAAAAAAAGGAGAAAGTGTAAAAATTAAAATTATGAACTGCAAGAAAATTGGATAAACATTAATACAAATTAATTGGTAGTGACATCTATGAATAAGTGAAGTAAATATTTAACAATTAGATATCAATATTAAAATAAGTCAATCATGTTCAAAACAACATTTAGTACTTTTATTTAGTAATTTTATCGCTACTTTTAATAACAAAATAATAATTATATTGTACATTGTTACGTGCCATAATCCTCTTTATTAATATATGAATATCATTATTCTAGAAGGGAACTTTTTTTTAGTGTTAAAATGAAAATCATCCCTTTTATCAAAAAGATCGAAGCTTAAATTATGATTTATATTTCACAAAGTTATACCCAAATATTTAGTTGAAAGTTGGTTACTGTTAACTTTAATAGGTTTGAAGCAAGTAGGATGAAAATCAATAACAGAAATATCAATTTCTTACCAAAAATAAATAGATAAGCAATATATTTACATAGATAAAAATCATTACTAGCAATGTGCTGTTTTTCATAAATATAAATTAGCTTAATATTGAAACATTTTAACAAACCTTTAATTTTCGTACATGTACGCAACCATTTTAATTAGGACATGATTTCCCTTGAGAACTAAGTAATGACTGCATTATCATTTTGAAACTTTATAAAACAATATTTAGATCATATTTTTTTAAAAAAATCATAATTTTCTAAAAAAATCTTCAAGACCATAATTACATATGGAGTAAATTTCTTTGTCTTTTAAAAGTTTATCAGACCTTCACTATTTTTAATAAGAGATGCAACTTTTAGACTAGTAAAAAGTTTTGTAGAAGAGATTCTGATAATTTACTAGAAAAGTAATAATGTAAGTAATAAAATCATAGTAGCCTTCTCTGAAAATTTAATATAATTAATAGAAAATTTTGAGTGAGTGAGAATATTAACGTCCCACTGTTCAGCAACACGAGGGCCACGTAATTTCGAACCATGGTCAAGTGACGTGGACGACACCTGAGCTAAGCGGCACCTGAGCTGCATCCCCCTCTCTTAACTACCACACCACACCAAAGGGAGGACGTTTCAGCTCTCGACAGATTTAACGTGCATCGCTGTCTACACACGGTGGGTCTTTAGAGGTACTGGGCTCGAACTCATGACATGCTTGCCATGATCCGATACCTTGACCACTGGGCTACCGCATCCCTAGAAAATTTTGAAGTATACGATGAAGATTTAATTTCTGGAAGATGTATACTTTACATAAAGTCTCAAAACCATAGCTCAAGTTTATGAAAGTAATTGTTGCTTTGAAAAGGCTTTTGTTGAGCATTATTCTGTAATAATATTTACATATAAAGACATAATTACTAAGTACCTTATCTATAAAAAACAATAATGAAATCTAATTGTAAATTTTAAATAATGATTGCATATTTTTACAAATAACATCAGAATTAATTTTTTGTCATTTGATTAAAAAATATTTTAAAATATTTATTTAAATTATTCATAGATTTCCAAAAGTAATTTATATTTAGCGTCGGGTTTTGTAATAAAATTATTTAAATTTTAATATAAAAAATTATTAATTTTTATTTAATTATTTAATTAATTCTTTATTTTGTGTCAATATGTAATTTATATTGCTGTCATTATTAGACTTTATAATACTATATAATTACCCTAAAGCCCATACCTTTACGTACATTGTATCTCTTAGAAAGTTTCATAAGTAACGTGTTTAATCTCTTATAATTAGTATATGTTAGTGACGTTCAACATAAACTCATTATACCGCAAGCATTTACATCTTTTTGTACTTTAATAAACTGAATTATTGCTATAATTAAAAATTAACATACCTATATTTTGTTATATTGGATATCCTTTTTTAAAGGTAATATTTTCAACTGGAGGAAAGAACAGATGCTTAGTAAAAAATATTGGCAAAATTATTATTATTATTAAAAGATTTTCTTATAAAGGATCAGCTTTAATTCTATTAATAAATTTTTTTGGCCTTTGTATCAAATTTACGAATTAAGAACTTGTTAATATCTTTAATGATGTCTAAACAAGCGTGTCAAAAAATCAATTCCTAAAATATCACCCCAATCAATTCATTTTCGTTAAGACCAAATATAAACCATTTTAAAAGAATTTAAATGTATACTAATGTTTAAAATGCTTTTTCAAAACTATTCCCTTATTTATGAGAATGTTATCTCTCTTTTAAATTTTCTTTCTTATTTCTTAAATTACTTGGATTTTTTAAAAAAATTTATGAACTATATTAGTACCGTTATTTTAAGGGTATTCAATATTATTTTGTTTAGTAATTTATTTTGTGTTTTACCATTGTACAATGCATTAAGTCTGTAAATATATATGTATGGCACAGTAGGAAGCTACATGCAAATATTGCGTACACATGCAAATATTGCGAACATAACGCGTCAGAGGTGACGTGAGTGCAAATAAAATGTACGGTTAGAGCATGTGCAACTCAAAGGCAACATAAAAAGAAATAAAGCACGTTTCCTGACATTCGCTGCAAGTTAAAGTGAGATCGTACGGACAATATGGCTACAAGAAACCGTAAAGATGTCTTTACTTATGGTAGATGGATTGATCGGCAAGATTCAAGAGGGGTATAGTTTGACGAGTGTTGTCCAAAAGTTTAGAATTGATAAGCTTGGAAGGACTCCCTTTCAGGAAGACAGTATATTTTTAACGCAGGTCTGTCAATAAAATCATTCTCTGCTTAGTTCCATGCTGTATGTATTTCTTATTTATTTATTTTTTTGGTATGCTTTCTTCTTACTATAAGTTATATATTTTTGTCTCTATAGCGTGAATTTTATTTCTTTCAGTTGATTTCTTACACATAATGCAATACCAGAAAAGTAAGAGTAATGAAATAAGAGTATATTGTTTTATATAAATATATATCCTGTTTTACTTTGTCAACGTTGAAAAAAATGTTAGCAAGTACAAATAAAATTATTTTTGAGCCTCAATTTATTTAGGTAAATATAAACATTGATTTATTCTAAATGCAAATTTACCAATTTAACTTATTAAATAACTTTTCATTCAAAACATACTATATACACATTTACATTTATCAGTTTACATTTAGATTGCAAATACTTTCTAAGTATATACATTTATGGAAGTAAATATATATATATATATATATATATATATATATAAATATATCTTAAATGAATGCCTCTTTATATATAGGATATGTATTTATGCTTTATAAATTTAACTATTTCTATAATTTGGGACTTTTTAAAAATATGTCCAGATTCAGTGCAAGAGAAATTTAGCTCTAACATGCATTTATTCATTCATTTCTTGTATATATCTCTAATACTTTAAAAATAAGCATATTCATAAATAAATAAAAAAACAAATCATTTTAAAATTATTCAAGCGTACTGAATTTTATCACAACGTTTCCCTTAAAGAAGAATGGCGATGCTTAAATAAATGTTCTTTTAAAAATGAAATGATTATTTATCTGAAAAGGCACATAAAAAGAGTAAAATGAATTTTTAAAGTAAAGCATAAAAGTGTTTATTTCATACATCTTGTAATTATAATTTTTGTACAACATTTTAACATTATATCAGACATACACTTTTAGAAGAAATACGTATTCCACTAAATTACATGAAAATTTACTTTCAACTCAGAATAATAATTTTTATTTCCCATTTTAAAATTTAACGAATAAGTTTTGTTAGTTTAATTTTCAGAAGAGAGAATGTCATTAAGAATATATGCTGCTTTTTACATAACTAGTACAAATAAAATATTTGAGACATTTTTTTTTCTTTCTTTTTTTACCCTTTAAGATACTTAATTGAAGGAAAAAAAATTGCAGAAATTATCTTTATCCATAAACTTAAATTATATTTCTGAATAGAATTAAAAAATTTAAAGATATATTTTTAAAATATTATTTAATTCTTTATAAACTTATATAAATATGATAGTCTCTATGTTCATAAAAGCAGACGGATTTGTTAACATTTAATATTTTAATTTTAATAGATTTTTATAGAAGATATTAGCATGAACAGATAAAACTATATATTTCTATAATTATTAAAGAATATTTATTTCACGAATTGTTGTTTTATTTTTGTTACCTCTTTGTAAATATACTTTTATAAAAGATTTTGGAAATAAAGAATTCACATAATTAAGAATCTGACATATGATCCTACGAGTATAAGATGGTTTTAGTATCTAAAAGTAAATTTATTCTGTTTTTTTCAGTGAGTTTCTCCACACACACACATTTCTACAACATGAAACTACATTTATATAATTATAGACAATGAATCACGGCCTTGAGTTCGTTCCTTCATTAAGTAGAGTTAGGTTCATGGTGAAACATACTCATTTGATTTGAAATACCTTGAAAAGAATAATGGATTGGTACTTTAAACATAATCTCCTTCCTTAACCCAAGACACCATACAATAAAAAATATTTTTAAATTCTTAAAAGGGTGTTTAATCAGTCAACTATTATTGAAGTTCATAATTTTGATTTATTTTACTACAGAAATGAGACAGAGAGTTAATAATTTGTAATGCTTTTTTACAACTATAAAATTTAGGACATATTAGTTAAGACAAGTATTAGGGTTTATATCACACACATTTTACTCTTCCTATTAAAATTTTAAATTATTAACAGAAATAAAAGGGTAATTTCAATTAGTGGCCATTTTTTTCAATAAATGTGTGAATTGAATTATATATTATACTGTTTACTTAAGGATAGATACGGTAACAAGATCCTCACTCATTTTCAAATATTTCAAATTAAAGAGTGTCTTTGTAATTTCTTTCCTACTATCAAATAAGTATCATTTAAAAAAGAAACCCTTGTTGTGATCATAAGCAAATTTTTAACTTAAAAAAACTTCTAAGACTTTTCACTACTTCTTTCTTTGGAATCAAATACGGGCCATAAAATTAATACTATCTTAAGTAACCAATACTTTCAGAGGCTAAAATGTTGGGTAAGCGAAAGGGCAAATCAAAAAATAGCAGCAGTTGCGGTGGCACCATGCCACCAGGTTGACATTCTTATTGATATTCCGACAATTAATCAGTCTGTTCCTCTTCAACACTTATGTGACAAGTGGCCCCTGCTTTCGAAATAAATTACGTGCCTAAATACTGACATAAACTGCAGGCTCCTAGAAGAGTTTCTTTGGAAGAAACAAGAAAAAGGCTGAGCCCATTCTATAAAGTATTGATTGCTTAAGTCTTTTGAAAACCGTTTTTTTATGCTATAAATTCAAACAAGACTGTAAAACCTTTGTTTGTATATTCGTATTTTCTAGTTTTCCTTTGATTGTATGAATATTTTATTGGCAAATGGTATTGAGAAAAGTATAATAATTAAAATGGAATTTAAAAGGAAAAACTTGAAATTCATTAAATAAAGCAGAAAAAATTGTAGTATATGAATAGCATTTCAGAAACATCTCTCTCTTGCGCTCTCTCTTGCGCTCTCTCTCTCTCTCTCTATATATATATACTATCTGGTATACCCGTTCTTCGCACGGGTGAATCGAAAAATTAAACGATAAAAATTGAAGGATAAAGAAGTGTTTAATAAGTTAATTTTACCTGAATTGCAAATTAAACAAAAAAAGTCTTTTGCATATTTCAGCTGAACAAAAAATCGTCTTTGTTTAATTTTAAGTATGTAGGTCTAATAGCTGATATAAAGGAATTTTTTTTATTTATAACGCTCCCACAACTCGCTTGTAGGTCGATTTTTGAAAACACCTTCATATTTTGATCTCTTCTCAGCAAAAGTAACATATTGTTACAAATTTTATGTAATGAATGCTTAAAATAGTGTAAATAATTTATATTTGGATGGGTAATGCGTAAAAAAATTTATGTAGTAATTATTTTATGTTAAAATTGTAATATTCGCAAACAATGCCATTCCTTACATTATAATGGCGATTTGATGGAAAAATGAAATGTTGGCGATAGAGACAAGTTGGCATCATTTTTAGAAACCATGTTGGCAACTTGATGATTGATTGAATGATGCAGAAATTGATATGCTTTAGTGTCACCTGGTGAGGAGCTGTAACAAAGAGGAAGCACAAAAACTTTCTCCGCAAAAAATACATATACATGCCAATTTTCACAGTGATAGGTTGAACGGTGTTGTAATGAAGCGAACTCATACGCATACAAAACATCCATTTATGTATATATATATATATATATATATATATATATATATATATATATGTAGGACCTCCATTTAACAAACCTCTATTTAACGAATTTTCCACATGACGAACATTTTTGGGGGGTTTAGCGACTTTGTTAAATAGAGGTCCAACTACACACACATATATATATATATTAAGAGAGAAATAGAGAAGTAATTCAAAATAAAGTCGAATCAAATAATTAATAGGGAAAACCTCATCATAAGTAAATAAGTAATATATAACTCATCCGGCAATATTGCAGACAGTACTTAAAAAGCAGAAATATCAAAAAATGTAATTTGTATGTTATAGAGAATGACATTGAGAGAGTTGTATTATATTAACGTAGTACTCTAAATCTTCACCTAGGCTATTGTTGACGGACCTCGTAATTTTGAACCATAATCAAGTGATATTAGCACATTAAACATAATAAGTTAGTTACTATATTTAGCAGTGCTAAGCTAGCTTATCTAAGCTATCTAATTTTGCCCCTTTTGCTTATTTAGACAAATCCTAATAGCTATATCCATTTTTAAATGTATCTGTTTATTTATTTTACATATTATATTATAAAATCTATTTTGTAATTCTAAATATAGGTGTATATTCAACTTAACAAACAGACTAAGATTAAAGACCATATTGAAGGAACAAATATCATACAGCATTAAAGCATTAATATAATTTAAGTTAGATTATAACAACTCATCAAAAATATAATGAAACTTAGATTTTTTTAAAAAAATTAAAGGAACTGAAAACCCCTTTTCACAAATACTCTTAAATATTATTTATGGAAAAAGAATTAACATCTTTAACTAATTTTGTTCATAAAAGTAATAGCGTAACTAACTGCTTCTAACACATGTACAGAAAAGGATTAATTGGCACTGTGAAGGAAAACTTAAGAACACTGATCTATTATTGAAACTCATAATTTGTGTTGTTTATCTTAAATTATACAATAGCTAAAAATGGCAGAAATTTCAATTTTATAACATGTGTGGGGGTGGTGAGGTGGGGGGGAAGGAATCGTATTTTTTTCTAATCAAATATCTTTCGATTCTACTCACAATTTTCAAGACAATTTTTCAGCTTTGTGTGTGTGTTGTGGGAATATCACATTTATTATTCTTTTCAGTGACACATACTTAGTCATCTTCAGCCATTATTAACACAACGAAATTGATTACAGTTTCTAGGCTTTTATCGGAGGAAGGATACAGTATACTTTATGTTGTAATATACCAGAGCGTAAGAAATTACGACTGAGTAGTTTGTACAGAAAATATCTATTCTTTCCGAAATTGTTGAAGTTTTGTTATTGAATACTGAGATATAATATCGTATTTTTTTAAACACGAAATGCATTTTAAAGTTAACCTTTGTTTATTTTAATTTCCAGTTTAAGGTAATATAATCTATAAAAATTTAAAACAGAAAGAAATTCAGATTTTTATCAATTTGCAGGAATAATATTTTATTAAAGTGGTACAAAAAGACGCAAATTTAACATTTTATGAAGTCTAACTAGAGCTATTTAGATAATGAAATAGACTTTTATAATTTTGAGCCTTCAATTAAGCCTTCATTTTTTTAAATTGTTTATTTCCCTTGAATGTGTGTTTAATACTTACTTCTGTAAGCCCCGTGTGATACTTTGTGGTGCACGGGGATTTTATAATTGTTTTCAATAAAAAAAAATTAAGACTAAGATGATAATTTTCATGTGAGAAAATTTAAAATGTCAAAATTTCATTAAAAAGCTTAGTAAGATCGTGAAAGAATGGAAGTAAATTTATATGTATTTTTTTATGCAGTCCCTTTTAAATGGTTCGTTAAATTTCAAGGATTATAGTATCAATATTCTAAGTCCTTAACACTAGATTGCCCGAGGAAGTCATTTTGACTGCTGTTTAATTTCTATTAGAAGTATATAATGACTCAGTTTCTTAGAATTTTATGGAATACAGTTTTTTCCCAAGTGAAGTAAATTTTTTTATGGTTAATATTTACTAATGACATGTTATATGACTGTAAATAGCATAAAAATATTAAAAAATAATTTTAAACAATTTTTTTTACACATTAGCTATTTTTTCACAATGCAGTCATTTTGACTGCTTTTGGGTAATATTGGTATCTACTAAATTTCAGGCTTTCTAGTGTTAAATTCCAGATGAAAGTAGGGAACGTGTCAGCTTAGTTATAATATCACAAAACTGATTTGCTGTTTCATGTATTCTAATCCTTATTCTCCAAAGGTCATTTCGCAAACACAATGGAAGTTGTTTCTCTTTAAATTGATAGCAAAGTTGTCATGTGGTTTCACGTAAAATAGTAAAATTTCGGCTCAAGTATATATTGCAATTTTTTTTTTTTTTAATTTTATTTTTACTTTTATGATCTACACATTTATTGAGCCAACAATTTGTATAAAATGAAGGGAATTGCAAATTTCAGTATTTTTTTAATATGACTGACACACACACACGCACGTTCACGCACACATGCACACGCACACATGCACACGCACACATGCACACGCACACATGCACACGCACACATGCTCACACACATGCATGCACACATGCACACGCACGCACGCATGCACACGCACGCACGCATGCACACGCACGCACGCACACACACGCACAATAGCTGTCCACAAGCCAAAAGTTTTTTTTCGCCCCTCCAAGGCAGACAAAAAAACAAATAGACAGAAAATGTTCTCTATATTTAAAACTCAAACTCAGTGGCACATACCCCCATGACCAGGGCCTACTGTGCCCATCCCAGTATACGTGACTGTTGGGCGCTGAGGTGCACGAGAAGATGTCCCAATCAGATGGTCAGTATGAAGCGAAAATCCCCAGAGTTTTAGTCCCCAAGCCAGCTTGGTACTTATTTATCGGCCATTGAAGGGATGAAAGGCTGAGTCGACCTTGCCAACCAGGATATATATCTATGTGTGTGAGCGTGCTTCCTTCTCTAGGGGAGACTGATTTAGTTTAATTTATTCTCTTTTACCGATTACTCTCAAACCGACATACATCCGGGTAACTTGTGAAATTTGAGCCCTCACAGATTTAACTAGCCTCGTACCCACTTCAAGATGGGCTTTCAGTGGAATCAAGACTTGAACCCATGACGCAGCTACAACTACAGTCGAGCTCGCGACAGACCAATCAGGTACTTGAGTTGTTTAAAAGAGAGTTCTAGAAATTTTTAAAGTCTGTTAGTAAGTTTATAATAAAGTAATACCAATAAAAATTTGTGAGGTATAATATCACAATTCATGATGAGTATCAAAATACGTAAAAAAGAAGAGGGGAAAAATACTTTCAATCATAGTTAGTATTACAACAAATTTTTTGAGCTAAATTTTAGTTAACTTTGTGTTTTCAAATTTTATGATTTTTTACTCATACACTGTCGTGTACTTATTGTGGTAAACAAGAGAGAGCTATAAATCTAAAATTCAATAAAATGTAGCAACAAATGTAATAAATTCTAGACATTATTTCATAAATTTTTGATGTCAAATAATATTTTCAAGAGATATATCTCAAACTCTTTCGATTTATTTCATTTTACTAGAATAGACCAATAAATCCTTCATTCTAAATTATGTGTGAAGTATTTTTAAAAGAAAGGAATTTACAAAGTTTCACATATATGAAATAAGAGGAGACTTCATTTAGAATTTAATGAATACATGGAAAATCTAGAATTCGGATACAAACCTAAATTCTTAACAGGAAATTCTCAGCTTCTTCGATTTAATTAAAAGTTAATTAATATATGAGAGTAATGATTGAAGTTACTGAAGCATGGCACACCCTAATTAAAGTCCATTTCACTTCAGTGCCTTAAAATCGATGTAAGCGAAGTTGGAGTCGAAAGACATTTAACAAAGTATGAAACATGAAAGGCTTTTAAGCTGAAAGTAAAAATGAAATGTATCACAGTGAGAAATGTCTCCTTAATTACAAAAGTTTATCAAGAAATCACGTTGAGCATTTTTTTTCCAACTTAATAACAACTGTGGACGGGAAAAAAAGGAAGTTTTGTTTTCATGCTCTTTTTTTATTTAGTATGTTATTCGTTTTGTGATGACAAAGCCATCATATAAGATTAGATTGCGAAAAGATTATTTTATTTCAAGGGAAACTTACCTTCATTATCAATTTTATGCTAATTGAGTAAAATTTTTTAAATCTTCTAAAGAGATATACTTCGAAAAAAAACACGAATTGTATTTTGGCAACATATGATTTTAGATTAAAATTTTTAATTATTACAAAATTTCAGCGTATACCCGTACCTTAATTTACAGACTAGATGCATTCCGGGACGCATATCTGAAATCCGTATTAGAAGTAAATTATTTCGATTCAGACCTATATAAATTCAACTTGAGGAGTTACAATTTTATTTTTATAAAATAACAGTTTTTTTTGTCTATAAAACATTTTATTCTTTTTATTTTCTATAAAAATTCTCGAAAAAATGCGATAGTTAAAAAAAAACATGTTGCGTGGAACGCCACGCAATAGAAGTGAAACTTCTTGGGCGACGTTGGAACATTGATTATTTACCCTAATATTCTAAATTTACCGAGTACATGTCTCAATCGCCTGATTTGCAAGAAAGGTATTCGTGGCGAAATGAGTCTTTCTGATATCAAATCCGAAGTAGAAAGATGTCCTGGAATTTCTGGATATACAAAACCATTACATTTTGATAAATTTGGTATACTTTTCCTGTTTAAACTTTGTCGGCAATTATAGCATGCTTTAATGTGTCTTTTTAATTAATTTCCGGTAAAATATTTTGTAAAATATTTTTGTGTTCAGCAACAGACGTTCTCAAATCATCTCTAAACCAGAATCTATCATAAAATGAAAGATTATCAACGAATCACTTTTGAAAATCTTTGTGAGCATTTTTATGGGAATCATAGTCTTTGTAACGTAAAGTAGAATTTATTATTGATTTACATGTATCAGTTCCAACACGCACTAGACTTGTCGAGGGCTCTGTAGTTAATGGCACAGGTTGGTTCACAAAGTCCGTATTAATCTGTGCTGTCATTAGAAGAGTCTCAATAGCATTCCCATCCCTTAAACTGAGCATTAAGAGAGTATTTTGCAGTGTTTTTTTCCGTGCTCGATATTCTCTCATGTACTTTGATGGAGATTTAGCAGTAGCACTTAATGAATTTGCAATATTTTTCTGGTGTTTTTTTTTGTCACTTTTTTGAATGGACTTGCTGCTAGTTTTTCTTTTTTCTTTCTCTCACGAAACTCTTTTTGTGCATTTGATTTAGGCATTCTGACTAGAACTAATATAATAATTCAACACAAATAAAAGTCAAAAAAGCAAATTAACCGCTGAAAACATCGCAATGTAGCAAACAATCTAAGAAAATATTTAAAAAAAGAGCGCTTTTTCTGACACAGAGCTATTTTATCTACAACTTAATGTCACTGCATCTCATACAACCGTTGATAGATGTTCCCGAGTCCGGGGGAAAAGGACCCTCAATAGGAGGATGGGCAAGTTGACCAATCGGAGAAGTGAGCAATCATCCAACTTTTTCTTTGATATGACGCAAGTCACGTGGTGTCTCGGTTCCCACTTTTTCTCCCAACTCGCTAACCTGTCGTCATGGCGACGATTCGGGGGGATGGGGGCGCAGACTACTTTCGTTCGCTTTTTCACTGTTATGCAAAAGTGGGCAAATTTCTCATTCACTCTCGAGAGCAAAGAAGTTTCACTTCAAAAATCCGTTATAGCGAAAACCGTATAAATGAGTTCTTATTAACGTCAAATTCTAAAGCAATGTGAGAGTTATAGACAACTGATCTCGCTCATTGATCATGTCAAGGTATCCGACTACGTTCGGAACTGTAATTTTAAAAAAGCGCATAAATGGATAATTTTCATGATATTTAGTGTCACTTAGATTATAATACATGTATAAAATTGTTTTAAGGACATTTTGACAAAAAAATATTTAAATACAAGATTTTGGCAAAAAATTAACTTAGAATAACCTTTTTTCAAAATGTTCTCCTTTTGTGAAAACTGCTTCTATTATAATAATATTTTGCCTGCACGTAGCTTAGACCTCTGTACAGAGGCTCAACTATGATTTTTGAAAAATTCCCATTATTTTTAGAGTTACAACCAATTGAAATAATTATCGGAGTTTTTTTCTTAAAATTTCTTCCCTCTGTTGTCGTGAAACATGGATGAACCCACTTCTAAGTTATATATTTCAAAAACTCTAGTTGAGCCTCTGTACAGAGCTTTATACAGGAAAATATTATTATAATAGAAGCATTTTTCACAAAAGGGGAATATTTTGAAAATGGGTCATTCTATGTTCATTCTTTGTCAAAATATTGTACTTAAATAATTTTTTATAGTAATACTATTCTTAAAACAATTTTATATTCATTTTCTAATCTAAGTGACACTAAATATCATAAATATTATCCATTTATACGCTTTTACAAAATCACTGTTCCGAACGTAGTCGGATATCTTAAAGTGTGTGTGTACGACACACACACACACACTGGAGTTGCCACCCTCATCTCCTAACTTTTGTACTATATCAACGGGAGAACTTTGAGCCTCAATAGATTTAACGTGCAACATCCCATCCACATGGTAGGTCTTCAGCGGCACCAGGAATCGAATTCATGAAGTACCATCCATAAGTTTGTGACCCTGATCACTTAGTTTCCGTGATTGCGAAAAGAGCCCCGCATAAAGAGGACCGTTTAGTGAGGTACGTATGTACTGTAACATATATTTTAACAGTATTTTTCCCAAATAATAAGCAGATAAGTGTTTATTTTAAAACTTTAAGGAATTCATATACAATTAAAAGTTTTAAAAGCTTCAAATTATCCTCCATTTCTAAATTAATATTATCTTAAATTAAAAATGCAATAATTTAAGGGAAATTTTTTTTTATTTAAAAATATTATTAGCAATTTACTTTATTAATTTTATCCGAATAACATTGTGTTAATTTATGATAAAATGCTACGATGAAACTTTTTATAAGAACATAAATGTTATTATTTTTAAAAAAATAAGTAAAAATTTATCGCAAAAGAAAATAACTACTACAATTTTATTTCAATTTTTTACATTTAAAAAATAATTCTTCATGAATGTTCTTTTTTCTCTTAGTTCTTTCTTCCTGAGATTGCCATTACTGTTTACATGTACCAGTCTTACTTTATTCCAAATCGACACCAAATTTTTAAAATTATTTTTCTACAATCATAAAATTTATCAAAACAAATCGAAATTATGTCAAAGTGGAATATGGAACATCGAGGCGCGAAGAAACTTAGAGATTCTAAGACCTTGCTGTTCTGCAAAAGAAATTGAAACTTAGAGTACGTTTACCCTTCAATAAATTACTATAATAATTCCACATCGTTTTGAAAAAGACAAGAAAGAAATTCGAGAATATCAATAGATTCATCCGTCTATTTTGCTTCGTTAATTTAAAATAGAATCTTGTTCCAAAAACGAGACACTCGCACAAGCATCTATTTTTAATCCAAATATAAAAAGAAACAATCTAATTTTTGTAAAAATTTATTACTTTCTTTCTTTTTATATTTTTTTCTTTAAGCTCTAATCCTATCACACTCAAAGATATTCACTGCGAAATGATGTTTAGGAGAAATTTTAATTAGCTCTCTATTGTTCAAAAAATATAAAATAAAGAAAACTAAAGATTTTAATCCTCCTAAATTCCCCTTGAGTCCTTAACGAAGTTCCTTGAAGTATGACATTTAAAAATATTCTGTCTTATTTAATTATATTAATTGGCAATGAGCAAAATACAATTTACTTCATATAAAATATTTTTTTTTCATTTTATTCCTTCAACATTTTATCATTATAAACAATGTAAGGAAAAAACTGATACATTAAATCTGAATTTTATTATAAAAATTAAACTACTTAAAAATGACTCTTGTCATATTTTTTTAATTAATTTATCTGCAAAACTCCTCTTGCTCCGCATTGCATAACATGAGACTTACAGATGTAAGTGGTAACAGAATTATATCATTTAAAACAAATTTAAAAAAAAACATTTAAGACAAAAATATAAAATAAAAGGAAGAATGAAAATACACAAATATAAACAAGGGGAGGTACCATTTAAATTTTAAAAATCTATACAGCAAATAAATTTTCTTAAGACATTTAGGCTTTCAATACAATTGACCAACAAAGACAAAACAGGTGGCCAGGAAATACCTAAACGAGTGTGTTTCAACTCAATTTAAAATTTTCTCTTTTACAGAAATATAGTTTACAATACAACAATACATGTTCCACAGTTTCAGCATCCTGACCTCAAGAACAAATATCACTCCCAATTAAATTAAATCTAGATAAATAGCTCTAAAACATTTCGTGTCCTGTTAGAATCTGGGATACCTTGAAATCAGTAACAAATTTCTTACATTTAAGCCGTTGATAAATGGTCGGAAAAAACCTTTTAGTCCACAAAGCTTTAGGCGAGGCCAAGAATTCGGTGTTCCAAGAGAAAACTCTTCTTATATTGAAATTAAAATAAATAAACAAGTCGGACAATTATTAACATTGCACCCAAAGTATAAAAAAATAACTGGATTTATGAAATAAGGATAATAACGTTAGATAGTTAACATTTTAAAGCAACTTTATATTTGAGGAGTTGTAAATCCCAAACAAATCTAGATGTCTTATTCTATGATGGAAATATGTAAAAATTCAATTTTTTTGTGAAATAAAATGCATGCATGCAAAAAAGAGTTATAAGAATTAGGCGTGAAATGTATTTACTTTAAGCCCACGTACCTTATTCTCTTTCCTTTGATATGTTTATAACCATTAAACATTTTAAATAACTGTATAGTAAACTATGTAGGAGTATAAAGTTTAATACTTGTTAAGGCTTTAAAAGGTAAAAACCTAAAAGTGGGCGTTAAAAAAGGAAAATATGTGAAAATTTCTCTTCTTGAAAATATTTTTGCTGAAAATAAGTTGTTGGATAAAAGGATGGAAAATGACTCTGGATGAAAATTAGACAATTTAACTCTTCTTTTAAACGAAGTATTTTGAAATATTTATTTCTATGTTATAACTGTAGATCACAAATTTATGAAAATTCATTGTTATTTTCCATTTATATTTTCAAGCAATGAAAGGAATAATATTAGTATTCAACAGACACATAATTATTTTACGACAAGAAATATATCTCCCCCATCTTCTTGTTATTTCAGATTTTTAATATACATCATTTCATTAGGTGTCATTTTTCTATTCTTCACTGTTTTCTTATTTCTAAAATATATTAGTTTTCTTTAAAATCTACTACAGTTATTTTTTGTCCCCTTTTCTTATTACTATTCCATTCAATTAATGTTAAATTTATTTCACACTGTAGGATTTTATTCAAAATTGTTTACTTAAAATTATTTTTTTACAAAATTAATCAGTTCCATTTTTATAATGTCTTTAAGTGACTTTAATATTTTATAAAAAGATCTTACAATTTGAATAGATTTTGTTACACAATTTGTTGTTAATATATTGGAAAGAAATCGCTGAAAAAATAATCATTAAATAATTAAATGGAAAGAGACAGTAGTTATTTTTTACTTTTACTTCAATAATAATAATAATAATAATAATAATAAAACAAGTCAATCTTGTTTTGTGCTTTAT
Source organism: Trichonephila clavipes (assembly GCA_019973935.1). Taxonomy (NCBI): domain Eukaryota; kingdom Metazoa; phylum Arthropoda; class Arachnida; order Araneae; family Nephilidae; genus Trichonephila; species Trichonephila clavipes. Next base: position 676,649 of record BMAU01013744.1, read on the forward strand.
TATTGAAAATAGAATCAAAATAACTGTATTTGGCTCCTCATTCATCAACTTGATAATGTTGAAAACAAGCTTTACAATATATATCTATGTGTGTGTGTGTGTGTGGTTCAATATTAATCAATTTAACAAGGTTGAAAATGTAGAAGATGAATTTTCAGTAGTGTTCACACTACCAAAGATATTGTGAGAACGTAAAGGAGACATAAAACCGAGGAGAGTTGTTTGTACAATTTTATTATTTATTCAAAAACACGATGAAAAATGATTTACGTTTTTCAATATATCTTTCAAATATAAAAGTCAAAAGTCAAAAGCCTACTTTAAATCAAAAAGGTGCAAGAAACAAAACATCGTAGGAGTGGCGGATCTCAAAAATTGGTTATTCTTTTTTATATACTTACGAATAAGTAGATATTTTTTAGTTCCTAGTAAGACCCTCATATGAAACAATGGGAACTGCTGCAAGTTAATTTCTAAGATAAACCTACATCATGACATGACTGCATTGAGATGATGGTGCCCTACTTTGGGTACATCGTCATCTAATGTTAGTTCTAAATTATGTCACTAAAAAGCACATAGATCTTTAGTTCTCAAAACAACCAGCTAGAAATGAAAACAAATATTTTTCCCGAAATATATTTTAATGAATTACATTATACACACACAATATTAATTTATTCTATTTTTAGGCTCTCACTAACATTGAGCAGTTTTATAATTTTGTTTGGATTGTGTACTTATTAACAACAAATATTTTTCATTAATTGATTCAGTTTTCGTTCGGACAGTACTTTTTTCATCCTACTTTAAGATTCGCTGACCACAGAATATATATTCATCGTAATTTTGAAACCAAATTAGATGAAGAGATCAACACCTTAGTTAAAATCCTCCTCTTTACATGAAAGTCACTTCAACGTGAGAACTTTCGAGCCCCAAAAGATTTGATTCATGAACTAGTTCCTCTGCCGATTTGATTCTAATCGAGGTTTGAATACACAACTCGATTGAAATATTGCCAAACATCACAAAGTCACTCAGTTACTGCGACCTTGACCCAGATATTTATCTTAAATTCAATCCTTTATGTATATTCAAAATTAAAAATTAATATTTTAATTCTTAGGGTAAAAAAATGCAACTTCTCTTTTTTTCCGTAAGAAATTTGATGTTTACGTATTGATTACCATAAATATTTAGTGAGGAAACTAAACAAACACTTGGAAAACTTTCATCACATTAAAGTTAAATCATCAGCAGCTACAGTCATTATTATTTTTTGAAATTCATGAATCAGATGAAAAATGCGAAAACAAATTACCAACACAATTTTTTTTTTGAAATATGAAGGTAAAATTTGTATTTAAAGAAATTTACCTATTCACACAAATGCTCGTAAAACTTTGTTAAATGCTACTAAAAACATGATATGTTTTATTTCAGGTGTTATAAGTAATTTTACATTGCACAGAATGTTAACAAAGTGTTCTTTTTTATGGAATTTAAAAGTCTCAAAACTAAGTTTTTCGAAGAATTAATTTTACTAACTCTGGAAATTTTCCACAAGAGAATTAGCAATAGAATCTTTCAAATGTAATATTAGATTAGCATGTATATTTTGTCTAAGAGTATTAAAGTGAAATAATAAAATAAACACCAAAATTTTATTTTCAAAATAAAGCCATCTATGATAGATTTACGTTAATCTCATGATTATTTAGTTGTTTTGTCATCAATATAAAGTGCTTTTAATAGAATTTTCGTTTCAAATTGTTTCATAAAAATCCACAAAAATGAAATTATCATATCTTAAATTTTCATCAAATGTTGCACACGTAAATGTTTTGTAATTAAACTAAAAATAATCTAGTATTTATATAAATATTGAGAGAATAGAGTAAAAAATGATTTTGAATTTTTAAAATTGGTTTTTGAAGCGCGAATATACCACATTCTCTTTCATTCAGCAGTTGTAATTTTGCATTATATCGTTGACCAATTTCGCTATATATAAAAAAAAATGTCACCAATTCAGAAACTGTCACCAAATTCTGCGAACATTGTGTTTGTCTTTGAACAAAGGATCAAATGGTTTTTGCACTATAGGCTGTTTATCGTGGTATTTTGTGACGTATTTTAATTTGACGAGATAGGTCGACGGTATAATTCTTTAATAACCAGCATTCTTTATAAGTTCATTAATCCTCATGTTTAATAAAATTCTTGCCAATGATACGTAAGGAATGTTTCCATACTGAATTATAATTATTAAAATAAATTTTTTTATAAGGGAAAGCACTAATCAGTAATTTAAGTAATAATGAATTTTAAAAAAGCATTATCTTAAATGCCAGAAATGATTATACCTAATTAGTATTGAGATAAATACTTTGCATTTACATAAAGGAATAATTAACATAAACATCATTCATTACTAACTTATTAAAAATTTCGCCAAACGAAAATACATCCCTAGTTAAAAAAATGTCGCCAAATACCGTTAGACATATTATTGTATTCGAACTTGCACAGAAACGGTATATCGCGGCATTACATCTTTTGATTTGAAGAAATTTTTCGGCCGTATAATACATAAGTACAAATTTTTTTATTATTTTCGTTATCCAGCGTTAAACTATTCTTTTTCAGTTTTATATATATATATATATATATTAACTTTATATTATTCTATCATAATTTTTAACTTTATGCGGTACTGTTATCCTTCTGTTGTAATTGGCGAGAAACATAACCAGTTGATACAATCACGAAGTAAGTCTTACTATCTACATTTTGCATCGACTTTAAATCAATACTGTGGATACTAGAAGGCTATAATTTTATCGTTATATTTTATTAGTATAGTGATTTTATTTATAATATTTAAATTTCCTCTAATATTATTCTTTCCTTTCCCCTTGGATCTTAGTATAGACAAATTACAGGTGAAGGTTGGCTAGCCCTAAAACTTGTTTAAACCTGCAATCTTGGTTCCTAAGGCCAGGAGTTTGTTATTGTACTACTGTGCCTAATATTTCCTATCTTGAATAGTTATACTTAGGTTCTATAGCTATCTGTGTATATAAAATTTATTATATATATATGTATATATATATAATTGTAAAAAATCAATTATATAATGTATGTCTATAGAGGCATTCACAGAATTCATAGATAATATTACACAGCAGCTTAATAAATATAACTTTGGTACAGATAATAAAATCTTTTTTAATGATATTAAAAGTCAGATTAAAAAAAAATTGCAAAATAAATTGATTATAGTTTATGTTGATAAAGTGCCAGGAAATTTTGCCTTCATATGTAAATACTATTATAATTTAATGATCAACAATTATTTTGATAATAATACAGCTTTTATTAAGTTATCAGTTTCTGATAGAGAAATAAATAATCGAATTTTTTGGCTTTTCATAAACAATTAAGAATTCAAATTAATAATAATTTTAAATTTCCATATATATTTCTTACTATCAAATTTCTTAAAGACGCAGTCAAATTTAGAACAGTTACGAATGGATTTAATACATATATCAGCAAAACTGGGGAATTCTCCATGAAATATTACATGATGCAATAAATAATCCTAAAACCACATCCATACTTAAAAATAGTAAATCACTTATTGAACAAATGAACGATAAAAATGTATTCAGTCTATAGTTTAGATATTGAAGATCTTTTTAACTCAATTAATATTAATGATTTGATTAATATACTTGTAAATTTACGTAAAGATAAATTATTTAATAATGTTAATTATGATAGATTTTGTTCGCTACTTAGACTTGTACTTAAAGAGAAATATATATATCATAAGGGTAACTATTATCTGCAGATTAAAAATTTGTCACAAGGTGGCCCTGCGAGCAACTGTCTTGCCAATTTAAACTTACATTATTTTGAAAAAGTAGATACATTAATAATTCTAAAGACTATATTTATCGTTACATATGTGACATAATCATTTTTGGCAAGCAAGTTAATTTTATACCTAACACTAATTTTTCTCCACAATATCTTAATTTAATTCAGACAAATAGTAACAACAATGAAGCAAATTTTCTTGACATACATATCAAATTAAAAGATAATGTAATACTTTCTAATACTTATGATAAAAGAAAAAATTTTAATTTTAATATTATTAAAGTTCCTCATTGGGAGAGTAATGTACATGTTTCTATATTCAGAAATATTGTCATTAATTATATACAACGGAATAAATTTCTGGTGTGAAAAAATCAGAAATTATAAATAACTATAAACATTTTAATAAATATTGCTTAAATCAGAAATACCCAATTAATGTTATTAAGAGTTATATGAATAAAGCTATACAAAATAGTAAGGATTAAAAATTCTGAGATCGTTAATAGTTTATTGTTATAAACTTACATATTTCACATTTATAGTTATTTCCATATTCTAATATTAGATAAAATTACTTATTATTATTTAATTCATATATACTCTAGTGTCACTAAAGTTATGGTATAATTTGTAACTCTCTTATTAACTTTTATTTCTATTCTTTTTACACTTTTGTTAAGTGCTACATTTCAGCCATTCACATACTTTGAGTCTGCATTAGGGTCCAGAATCTGGCAATAACTTATTTATTGCACTCAGATTTAGTGCGGGCACTGCATTTTTAAGTGCAATTCTTAGGTAAGCCTATCTTATAATGGATTTAGATATTCCTATTCATTACTTTCAATAGGTTTTTGCGCAGTTATTTACATAAAGGGGGAAGAAGGTTGGCTGGCCAAAAAACATGTTCAACCCCCACTTTTTTGTAAATTATTTTATATATTAGCTGTCCTAAGCCAGCAATGTTTATAATACTGCAGCATCCGTTTTATAATTTTTAATCTCGGTTGCTCATATGTCCTTCATTGTGTGATTTTCGTACTGTCTATGTGTTTTTCGAATGTGATTGTTGGATGTTATCTCTTGTTTGTTGAGAATTAGACTATATATATATATATATATATATATATATATATATATATATATATATATATATATATATATATATATATATATATATGTGTGTGTGTGTGTGTGTGTGTGTGTGTGTAATAACTTTAAATTAACGCTTACTTAAAATTCGAATCTTCTTTATATATACCATCTAATTCATAAATCCAAATACGCTATTTTGAAACGCGTCTCATTTTATTTTTTTCTAAAGAATAAAAACTTTAATTTGATAGGTTTACTAGTGATTCCTAGTTAAAAAGATCAACTTAATTCAGTGGCGCGACAGCCCATGAGGGTCAAGCCTACTGTGTTTAACTCAATATACGCAAACTTGGGCCCTGAGGTGCATGGGCAGAGTTCGAGTTAGATGGTCAGTCTGACTTTAAACCCCCAGTGTTAAGTTCCCAAGCAAGCTTGGTACTTAGTTATTGACCCACTGTAGGGATGAAAGGCAAACTTGCAAAATGTGACCATCTCACCGATATATTTCAAAAACAGGCCTAGAGTGTTTTTTGCAAAATATTCTGTTTTCTATTCATTTTTTCCCCTTGATTTAATAATATTATTACAATTTCATGTACATTATTTTCTGTTAATGAACAACTTTTCTAGAGTATTCAAATGATTGCGAAATCAATCCTCAAGGAGATCCAGTAGTTCATGTTTTCACCATTCTGATTTGGAAACAAATCTCCTCTTATATCCTTCGAGATCTGTGAATTAGTCTCAGAGTCACGAATGAAATGCAACTCCTCTGGGATCTCTTGACACATACGAACTATCAATAAATATCAAATTCTCCTCAACTCACTCGATCTGCTTTCCACAAAACGTTGGCTATGTGTAGGAAAAGCGAGCATATTACATTTTACTTGATCCGTCATTTTGATGCTTTTAACCAACTTGTTAACCACATATTTATTACTGTAATATATTTTACATGAGCAATCATTTTAAGAAATGGTATATAAATGTCTTACTACATAAATTAAATTAAAATAAATTTTTATTTTAGACAAAAACTTTTCATGAAAAATAACATGGAGATTTTATAGTGTGTTATAATTTCTGTGCTACTTAAAAATGATTTTTGTTTAAAATTTTCTTACAATTGATTCAAAGTTAATTTTTTTGTTACATCTCAGTAATTTCTTTATATATTGTAACAAATTATATAATTTCAAAAGGTTGAAAAAACACATTTGCTTGATTTTAAAATTCTTTAAACATTATTTAAAGTCCATCCTACTTACGTTTAAGGTATCCGACTACTTGCGACAACTTTTTTTTGAAAAAATGGAAATATGAGGATTTTTTTGTGATTTTTAGATTTATTTAGTATATTTTAAGGAAAAAAATTCTTAAAATTGAAAACAGAAAAAAATTTATTATTAAAATGGGAAAAAACTGGTAAAAATGTACAAAAAATTACATAAACGGGGCCCGCTCTGTACAAATTTTTATGAGAAAATTCTCAATTTTTCAATTTTGATGTGTTACTTTATTATTCGTGTTTGAAATGACCTTCAGGATAAGAGATATTTCAATTTTTACAAAACCTAGAGCACTTTATCTTAGTGATTATACGAAATTGCTTAAAAAGAAAGTGATTATATTCACATAAAGGAATGTAAATTTTAAAATAAAGCAGCGATTGATAAATCTGAAAATCAAAACACTTCTACTGTTATACATAACATACACAAAACATTTCAGCAAATTATTTTCAAAACTTTTTGAGCAATCGCTGTCCCCGTTTGAACTTTTCGCAAAAAACACATTTCGAGTAAAACGCATTTTAAAGTTTGACATCTTGTGTAAAGTTATGGCATCTGCTTTTACTAAAACACTTGTAATTTTTGTTCTAGTGAATGGAAAATAAAAAACTTGGTATTTTTATTAAGCTTATATGATGACCTATAAAATAAAATCATAAACAAAATTTGTCAATTTTTGAAAAAATCATGATTTTAGGGTAGTCGGATACCTTAACAATTGTTATTCAAATAAGCGCGTGAATATATCGATTACGATATGATTTTTCGCATTATGATAGAACGTATCTTCAAAAGGGTGTTATTCTAAATATCTTTAAGTAGCAAAACACAGTTCTCAACTGGAAGAATTTTTTTTTAAAAAACCTTTATTGAGATAAATTTATTTTCTTATAAAACAGAAAAAAATTATCTTCTCGACAAGATAATTTTTTTTAATATTGTCGAACTTTGAAGCAACATGAAAGCTATTGACGATGGATATCGTAATTTTTAACCACTGTTAAGTGAGAAGGACGACACTGGCACCTACTCTATAACGGTTCTTAAGTAGCACCAGGACTCGAACCCACAACCCGGTAGAATCAATGTGGGCCACGAATTTGCCACCGTGATTACTGAACTCATAAAATTTCATGGAAATTATGATTTTTTGGTTAAAAGATAGTTATGTAATTTATTTAAAAAATTTCATTACCAAAGAATGAATAATTTATGAATATTTGATTTTTCATTATTTTCTAAGCAAAATTTCATGAATTTTTCATTTCTTATAATTATTTGACTAAAAATGATTATATTGTTTCTTAAATTTATTGAGCTGACTTTTCCTCCCATTCATTTGCAAAAACATAGAATTTCGGAAAAATGGGTTAATGTAATTTAATTTTTAAATGTGTTCAATCAATTAACCATAAAAATAATAGGAAATACAATTTATCAATTTTAAAAAAAGTACTAAGTGGTTTATTTTGAATTTCAAAAAAAAAAAAATGAAGAATGCTTACGAAACAAATTGGCTAGAGTTGTTCGTCATATTTTTTTATTCGATAATTTAAAAATAGTTTGAGTTTTGATATCCTAAAGGCCCACCATGTAAATGAGATGATGCACGTTAAATTTTTTGAAACTCAAAGTAAACATGTAATGGTGGGAAAGTGTGGAGAGTTAAGTGTCAGCTAATGTATTTTCTTTGTTTCTTGCCTATGGTTCAAAAAATTATGAGGTTCGTTACTAATAGCCCTTGTGCTGCTTCTAACAGCAATCGATGGTAATAAACAGTCAACTAGAGAATTACACACACACATATATATATATAAAATGATTGCTAGAGTGATGTGCTGGGTGATACGTAGCATTTAGCCAACTGTGCTGTTCCTATGTATTACATTAGACTTAATCTTCAAACTGAGAAAAAAGAGCACATATTAAAATAGAAAAAAAGATAGTTCCTGTTTTACGTTCATAAAAACAATCGAAATTATATTATTCAATTCGTACTATTGGTTCACTCTCTCCTTATATATATATATATATATATATATATATATATATATATATATATATATATATATATATATGATGAATCCCCAAATCTTCAAGTGTCAGTTGGGGTGAACTTCTTACCAGAACAACTCAACCCACCTCCCGCATAAGTTCTTTGACTTCGACGGACTTACGGAGACCACGTGAACGAACCACGCACTTTCTCCTGATCGACGCTGAAATAAGACTCCTTTTGTCATGACTTGAAGTACAGACTGCTTTGCTGAATATTAACAATAAAATATAATATGATAACGGTTACACGTTACATTTCTCCTGACATTCTACGAATTACTCCAATGCATATATATATATATACATATATATACATGTATATATATATTCATATATATATATACATATACATATTCATATCCATATATATAACCATATATATATATATATATATATATATATATATATATATATGTATATATATCTTGTTCAAATTTTCAATCGCTAATAAAATACTTTCTATTCATCCACCAAAGTTCAAATACATTTTTTAAACGTAGTGGATGACACTTGTTGTTAATACAGTTTTTTTTCAAATATTAGTTCATTAATTAAATTAAAAAATAAGTAAATACTAACAAACAAAAATAATAGTCCAACAACCATACCATATATAAAAACAAAAACCACTTTCTGTGTCTCTGTAGGGCAATGGATAGCGCGTTGGACTTCTAATACAAATGTCGTACGTTCGAGTCCAACCGGGATGGCATAATATCTGAGAAAGTGATTTCTTTCTTGCTATACTATTTTATTAGAATAATTAAATTTAATTAATGAATAAATAGTAACAAAAATAAAAACAAATAGTCCAACGCTCTATATAGAAAGGAAAATGGAAAATTGCAAGAAAAATCGTTTTCTATTTTGTCACTTAATATTATGATTCTGTCATATATATATATATATATATATATATATATATATATATATATATATATATATATATATATTAACTGTAATTATTTAATAAAAAGTAACTAAAATAAAATTTTTCTTTGTTGACTTATTTTTTTATATTACTTGTTTAAATTAAAAATCAGAAATCAATCTAGCAATCTTTGTACTTCAAGCATATGATCTTATGTTCAATTCATAAAACCAGAATTTATTAATGCGCACAATAAACATTTTTGGATAGTTGATATAAATGTTTAATATTTACTGTACGCATATATATGCATTGTGCGCAATAATAGGCATTGTGTGCAACTTATAGTTGTTCAGTGTACTGTTTGTCATTCAGTACACTCTACAGCATTAAGCAACATTTCTGGAGGTATGGCAGACACATGTCAGTGGATGGTATCTATCGATATAAGTTATGATGTCGGTTTTCTCAATGCACTTTTTTACTTCAAGAATTCTCACAATCGAAAGCCACATGGTATCAGATCGGTAGATTTGGGAAGCAATGTGAGAAAAGGATCAACTGTTAATGTTTTGAGCGAAGAAGACGCAGAACAGGCACAGCGATCGGAGGTTGAGAGTAGCACCCTACCGCGCCTGCAGTTCTGGAATGATGTTCCACAATAATGCTACATATCGTTTACCAGTGAAAGAAACTGTATTTAGCACTACTGTATTATCCTTGTGATTTTAATAAAAAATGACCTGTTAAGAAACTGGTGGTGAAACTCCACTAGACAACTATTTGTCTGATTCGGGGAGTTGATGAAATGCATCTGCATTTTGTGTGCTCCACACACAATTGTCTGTGTTAACATTGACCGCAAGTGTGAAATGAACTTCATTTATTCAAAACACAGAATAGTTATGTTGATCCATGTTGCTGTATGCCCAATTCACAAAATCTTGGAGAGTGCTATTGTGCTAGGTTTCTATTCATGATTATATTTCCATTTTATGGCTATAGTTTCAAGATGTTTTGCTGTGTTCTCCAAACACTTTCGTGCGGTAAACTTTACTTTCTCTAAATCTCTTTAAGCTCTACATTCCCCGTATGCAGAAACCATAGACATCGACTGCACTGTCTTATCGGCTGCCTGGGCAATAGTGGACGCCGAAGAACAGCCACTTTTTGATAAGAAGTTAAAGAACTTATAGCTTCAAATTTCTTTATCATTTTTCGATGCAAAACATGTCATTGGTTCTTTACTGTCCTGCTTATTATGTATCCAGCGATATGTGCATAATGCCACAATGAAACTTTCCGAAGTTTTATAAAACAGTTTCCCTAAAAGATCTTTCTTAGCTAAAGACAATATTTTTAAGCATATACCCTTAACTATTGTAATCTAATGCAGCTGCTTTTCTTATACCACCTGCTGCTTAGCATAATCCGATATCAGAAACTCAACAGTATCCGGAATTAGTCAAACAATGAGCTACTGCAGCATTTTTTTATTTCTTTCAAAAACGATTTATTCTCTATCCAATGCTTTTTACCTTTTTTTATCTTTATTTTTTCGTGAACTATTAATTTTTAAAGTTTGTGTTGACTTCTGGATCCTCAGGCATGCTCATGCACTAACGCACGCACGCACACACACAGAGAGAGATAGTGTATTCCGCAGTAAAGCAAGCATTAGTGTTTTCAGATTAAAATTTTTAGGTGTATTGGGAGTATAACGGGCACTATTACTTTACAAAGAATTCTGAACATGCCTGATACTCTATCTTTCAGTCATCATTCGAAGGATTTCCCCCGACTTTTGAGCAATTTTATTATTCTTTACTGGCAAGAGATATGGAGAATGATATGTGTCAGGGAGTGGGGGAACTGTCGAGAGAGTAAATTATTCTGAAAACAGGGTGGATTGTATTTATTGTAAAAGTGCACAAGAATGTTAATATAGATTTTTGTGAAAAGGAGGGTACAATTCAGGGATAGGAATGCACTTCCGAATTAAGAGTTAGATATTTTCTCTTTCTTCAATTATTTGAAGCCATGTTTTTGAAATGAACATCAAATGCTTCAGTAAATCGCATTTGTTTTGGATGAAATATATTTGGTATAAAGTTCCTTTTGATAGTGCATATTGATCTTAATAAAAGAAGCAAATACGCTGCTGGTTTCAAATGCAAAGTTATTCAGTTTGCGAAAAAGAACAGACGTTGTAGTGCAACAAGGATATTTGGTGCTTATGAAATCAATAGAAAAAAATTAAATTGCAATAACTAATATGGCAAAGAATAAATTTGCTTTATTTAAAGGGGTAAAGAAACAACCTCTTTCAGATGAAAAGTTTGCAAAATAGGTTCTGAAAACCACCAGAAAAAATGAACCATAACTAAAAATAGTGTATGTTTATTTGTCTTAAAGTAGCAAAAAAGAAGGGAAATGAAAGTGAACATTTTAAAATAACATTGAGTTGATGTATTCGGCTTATGACATGAAAAAATATATTTCGACGTGAAGAAATTTTTTGTGAAGGCTTCTCTAGAAGCACATTATTGATCTACAAAGACAAAATATTTGTTTATTGTTACATATTGGAAATATGGATGAAATTGCAGTAATGTTTGATCTGTTAGGAAATAAAACAATTGAAATTGATTGTGAAAGAGACTAAAACGATTCACATGAAAACAACAAGTCGTGAAGAGCTTCCCTTCATCGTAGTGTTTTTCCGCTCAGCGGACGATACTAAATTAAACTCCCGGTTATTTTTTTTAAAAAAAAAACCGATTAGGTGAAAAAGTAATTTCTCCCTCAAAACTTTCCCGAAAAAGGATGGATGGAAGAATAAAACGTGCGAAATCGTGGATAAGGAATGCTTGGAGAAAGTGTTTTTCCGTCTGAATTAATTCAGGATATCATTTTGTTAAGTGCATGTTCTGATTCCATCCAATGGATAATATGACGGAATTCATAAAAGAATGACGAGCAGGCATGGCAGTTATTCATGGAGGATTCGCACCATGAGTTCGGCGTCAGATGTGTGTATCAATAAGCTATCCAAAGGACATTTAAAGCAACAATGGAATTCGTGAATGTTAGAGGATGAAAAAACATTTACAAAAGGAGGCTAAATGCATCATGCCGCTACGGAAATAATGTGTGAGTGAATAACAAAAGCTAGAAATGAAATGAAAGCTGACATAATTCAAAAGTCACTTAAAAACACAGAACATGTGGAACAATCTTGAGTGAGTGAATATTAACGACGCACTGTTCAGTTACACGAGGGCTTTTGGTGATGGACCTCGTAATTTTGAACCATGCTCAAGTGTCAAGGACGACACCTGAGCTGGCACCCCCTCTCCCAACTACCACGCCACACCAACGGGAGGACATTTCAGTTCTCGACAGATTTAACGTGCCTCGCTCCCCTACACGGTGGGTCCTTAGTAGTACTGAACTCGAACTCGTGACAAGCCAGCCACGCTCCGAGACCTTGACCACTAGGCTACCGCAGCCACAACAATCTGGAGGGAGAGGCAGATGATTATTTACTTATCAGAGTAAACATTATGGTAAAGATTAAACATAATACGATAAGAAGAAGTAACGAAAGACGAATATGATGTTATCAATATATGTCCAGATATGATATTATCGACCGGTCATGAAATTTCATAAAGTTTCTCATTTCTTTTAAAGAAACATAACTTAAGGTACATATCGAAATCTAATTTTTACTGTTCGTTTTTCCTTATTTTCAATAATTCAATAACTTTTATATCTGACGTATAACATGCACTCGTAGATTTGAATCTTATTTTTGTAATAAAAATAAGAGTTATACCCTAGTAAATATATATATATATATATATATAAATTTCAGTGTGCTACATTTTTTTTCATATAGGGAGTAATTATTGTTTAAAAACTGGAATTAAACTATGATTAATTTATTGTTTTTAACAAGGAAAATAGTTTTAATTATTTTGCAGTAAAATGTATCATACAAAACTTTTTTAGCAGTATCTAGAAAGGAATATCTAATATGTGCATTAATACACATTTATGAATGTAAAAAAATTATAGTTAAATTATTTTTTGTAAAATTAGAAAAAAAATAATTAAATTAAACTGGATGACGACAACATATATATATATATATATATATATATATATATATATATATATATATATATATATATATAAATTTTCAAACTCCGGATTTTGTTTAAAAAATTAAAATACATATCTCCTATATTAAGATTACGAATTCTAGCAATTTTTAATAATTTTATTGTCAAATCTTTCTTATTTACTTCTATATTTTAAGATTGTTCAAACCAATGTATAAAATATAGTACAATTTTTAAAGCGTGGTATTAAAATTAAATTAATTTAGTAATTAAATATTAATGAATTAATAAGTAATTAAATATTAATGAATTAGTGAGTAATTAAAATAATGATAAAAATAATAATGAAGCATATTTTATAATGCTCAAGAATTGTTAATGTTGTTGAGTCATCGCTTGTAAGATAATGTACGTAATTTATGAAATACATTGTCTTACGATTGATGAAATACAAATAGCACCAAAATTTTGATCATTATAAAATTTACTTCGTTATTCATCTTATTTTTAATGATTATTATTTAAAAAATTTTTGGAAAAGGGAACTATTTACAGTTTTATTTGAGATGAAAGGAATTTTCATATGATTTCAGAAAGGAACGTGTTGCTTTGTTACTCATTAAAAGGCCATAAGCCACTGCAAGAACAATTAAAGATGTAAAGTGGAATTCTTGAGTCTGAGATTTTAAATGTTTATATATGTATTTAAGTACTAATGAATGTCCTTTTAAAATTTTTAGAGCATTAATTATTTTGGATAGTACTTTTTAAAATCTTCTTTAGTGGAGCATATTTTTGTACAGTAAATTTAAAAGAGAAATTATATCTTAAATACTTTATTATATTTAATTCATGATTTTCTATTATTTGTTATCTACTGAACATATATTGATGAGCTTAAAACCTTTACTTTATTTAATTTTTACTTTGGAAAATTTTTGGAAAATTCATGAGGCTATTTCTTTTGAATGTATTCTTGTATTTTATATTACTTTTGCAACGGGTAATATAGTAATGAGTTCACATATCCAGAACATTCTCTTAGGTCGATTCTTTTTCCTCCTCTATAAATAATACTCGAAAAGTTTATTAATACAAAGTAATTTCTATATCGATTAATAAAGTTTTTCAAGAACTATTTTAAATCGAAAAATTTGTCTTTCATTAAACATCCATGTAAAAAAAAAATTATTATTCTTGAAAATTTAAAAAGAAATGCTTGTGACGTATCTTGGAAGCGAAAATCAATATAATTTTGTAACAATCAAATTCATAAATTCTTCTTTTATTTATTTTCCTTGTTTTTATATTACTTTTTTCATTAGTAGAAGCAATATAGAAGAAAATCTCTGTACAGAATTTCACATAAGAAATTATCTATTTGATGTAAAACGAATTTAAGGATTGATTATATAAACTATATATTTATATACTTATAAATTATGAAAGCATTTAAACCAGGGGTACTCAACCTTTTCAACCGCCGGGCCGCATACACATAAGTATTTCACGTGGGCCGCAATATGAGGATAATGGAAAAACACACTCTAAGACCAAAGCAACAGTGGACAATGCAAAATTGATTAAAACAATAAAACTGATTTGTGGCCTTTATTTTAATAATATATTAACTTTTCGATCAAAACACACACACAAAGATATTTATTTTTATGCATTTTTTACTGAATTATGGGATAATTTCTATTTCCTTTCACCTATGACCAAGCCTTTTTTTACATTCTAATATTAAAAAATCAAATCGATAACAAAATTGATATTTTTGATTGCTTAATTGATAGAATTTCCCGCTAAATTTTTAGTACATTTTTCTCCAGTAATTGACTTTCTTAGTGCAATGGGCCATGACCAAGTCCCTTAGAAAAGGCCGTTGAGCCACATGCCGGCCACAGGTTGAGTATCACTGATTTAAACCATCAACAACAACTCGTTTTTAACAATTTTTTATAAATAAAATGTGATGAATAATGAATCTAAGAATGTTACTTTTACAGCGGATTCATTTAAAGAAATTAAAAAAAGCAAAATGGGTAAATTTTTTAAGAAAATTTTAACTGTAAAATTTCATGATTGATTTTGCATGCAGTTCAAATTTCACCGTAAATGAAAAATTTTCTGAAAAAAATGAAAAATAGCTAATTTAAAACCGTTTACTCTCGATGCTTGGAAAATTCAATTATTTAAATAAATATTTTGTTAGAAACGAATTTTAAAGAATATATTAACAGATTGTTTCCTCTTTCTTTCTCAAATAAATATATTTAATTTTATCCAAATTAGTTTGCTTATGATCTCAAGTCATATATTTTATAAGCGTTTATTATTTTTGCTTTTCATAGTTTCACTGAAAGTATAAAAAAAATATTAAAAATTTATAAATTATTACCTGAATTTTTACTATAATATATTTACTATCCACTTTTTTATATGAATGGACATTTCTAAATGCGGAAGAATTTTTTTTCATTAAAAGTTAAACTTTTAAATATTAAGTATATCAGTGAAAAGTATGTTTTTTGATTTTTATACTGTTAAAAAAATTAGGGGAGCACGTGGATGTAATGAAATTATACAAATATTTCTTCTGATAACTAATGTAAAGCAAAACATACATAGTCTAAAATGTAGCAGTAAAATAGAAGAAGAAAACTTCATATGAAAATATTGTTCATGACTTCAAAAACCAGAAAAAGCTTATAAGTGGAGAAATTGTCATTTCGTAGAAACTGTTGTTTTTCGTTGTCTCAGTAGCGAAATTCAACCATTCGGTTGTTCTTTTGAGAAAAAGGGAACTCTCTCTGGAAAATGTCATGACAATATGATCTACCGGAATCCATTGCTAGGTCTTTCAGTGGGAGGCTGGAATCCTGCCAAACACAAAGAACTGTAGCGGATGCTGTTGGAGTGGCAATAAGTGTCAGTGTAAGATTATGGAATGTTCGACGTTGGCCTGAGTAAGGTCAGTCACGGGTCACCACTGTAAATAACGACCGATATATCCTGCAAGCAGCTCATCGAGACAGAACAACCAATACGATACGGATTCAAAACCAGTTTCTTTTGGCAACAGGATTTGACAACAATTCGAATACGAATGGGCTTCATGCGGCTGTTCTGTATGCATGTAGGTCAATGGATAGTATTCGTTGACAGCAAGACACCGTGAAGGCCGAAGAAAGTGGACTGCTGATTATCGAGGTTGGATGCAAAGTGATTTGAGCCAAGTGCTGTTTACAGACGAGCCTGGAATTCAGTTTAGAATGTGACGCCGGATGTGTTTTGGTATGGCAAGAAAGAGGCACTTGAAATAGCCCAATATAGGTTCAAAAAGATCACATTACAATCTAGGGGGTCTGATGGTATGGGCTGGTATCAATACAGGCGAACTCACTGACCTGCATATCATACGGAATGGCAATTTAACGGCTCAAAGTTTTGCAAACAAGATCTTGCGACTTCATGTCGTACCGTACGCTGCAGCCATTGGTGATTCCTTTCTTTTAATACAGGATAATGCCAGAAATCATACAGCTCGTCTCGTGAAGAACTTTCTTGAAATTTAAACAATACAGCGTATAGAGTAGCCAGCATGTTCTCCTGACCTAGATCTTATCCAGCATGCTTAGGACTCTTTCAGACGATGCATTCAGTTAGGTACCTGCCTTAGCTTACTGTCCAGGATGTGGAGATTACACTACTTGAAGAGTGGAGCAGTATTCCACAAAATCTCACTGAAAACTTCATCGCATCCATGCTAAACAGGTGTGTAGTAGTATTACCACACATTATATTAAACACCTTGTATCAATTCTAAACAATGATTTTTTGTCATTTACATATTAAATTATTATCCTGAAGCATCATTTCATGTTGTTTATATAATTCCACAAACTAAAGGTCCCATATAGTTATTTTTCACTTTTTTTTTCTGTATTGAGCTTTGTTGCATCTGAACTCTCCGTTTTATGTCCATGCATGGCTATCATACAATGGTTTCTTCCCTTTTTCGCTTGCTCCTGTAACTGATTTGAGCAGTGTATAATGCTTTTTTAATAGTAACAAGTTTGTTGTTACACCTTATTTATTTTAAGAAGATATGTGTGATTTCTCTTTTCTAAGAAAAACATATTTTTTTAGTAGCAATGAGCTGCAAATCAAATTAATAAATAATCTTTTTTAAGGTATCCGACTTCGTTCGGAATCGTGATTTTGCAAAGCGCATAAATGGATAATTTTCATGATATTTAGTGTCACTCAGATTAGAATACATGTATAAAATTGTTTTAAAGAAATTTTGACAAAAAAATTTATTTAAATATAATATTTTGGCAAAAAATTAACTTAGAATAACCTTTTTACCAAATGTTCTCCTTTTGTGAAACATGCTTCTATTATAATAATATTTTGTCTGTATATAGCTCAGACCTCTCTACAGAGGCTCAACTAGAATTTTTGAAATACATAACTTCGAAGTGGGTTTGTTCATATTTTAGAACAATAGAGGGGAGAAATTTTAAGAAAAAAAAACGCCAATAATTATGTCAATTGGTGGTAACTCTGAAAATAATGGTAATTTTTCAAAAATTCTAGTTGAGGCTATGTAGAGAGGTCTGAGCTACATACAGGCAAAATATTCTTAGAACAGAACCATTTTTCACAAAAGGAGAACATTTGGAAAAAAGATTATTCTAAGTTAATTTTTTGCGAAAATATTATATTTAAATAAATTTTTTTGTCAAAATCTCCTTAAAACAATTTTATGCATGTATTCTAATCTGAGTGACACTAAATATCATGAAAATTATCCATTGATGCGCTTTTTTAAAATCACGGTTCCAAACGTAGTCGGAGATACCTTAAATACTCTGAATGGCTATATATATTTAATTTAAAATATCAGGAAGCAAATTTTGATAAATAAACAATTGAACAATAAACAAACTTTTTTCTTAAACTAATTTTTTATAAAATTGAAAAGTACATTAATCAAAATGGAAAAGGGCGATTCATCAAATGCGAAAGGAATAAAAATTTCTATAAAAATTTAAAAAGTAATATTATGATACGAATGAAACGATTAAATATAGCAAACTTTATATTTAAAATTAGAATCTCTATATGTAACACTCCCCAAATAATTAACCATTAAAGTCAATATCAGAAATTAACATGAAAAAAAGTCTTCCACGTTTTATGGCGGTAGGGCTTAGAAACTTATTAATAATGAAGACATTTATAACAGCAAAATTTTTAGTCGCACCAAATACTCAACTATAGTTATAATCATTCAAAATAAAATAGAAAATCAAAACAAAGCAGATGCACAATGTTTATGAATTTAATTGAAGCGGAACATTAAAATTGAATTAATTCAGTAGCAAAATAGAGTGGTGAATAGCAAATTTACATCTTTATTAACTCTTTTCCTAGCTGATTTACTTAAATAAATTATGTTAATTTGATAAAAAAAATCTAAAATGACAATTTGCGCAGGAAATTTAACAGCTAATATTTTCTCAGAAAAAATAATTCAACTTTCTGTGTTTCCATGTTTTACTCTCCATTCGAAACCTAAATTAAAAAATTATCATTTGGCAGTTAATGAAACTAATATACAAAGCATTTAAAAATCCACACAGTTTGCTTTGGTTTGACTCACAGTAAAGATGTTTAAAGATGTCTTAATTAACGAAAGTAAGAAACACGAATAAGAAACTATTTCCCGAAAAGTCTCTATGTTTCCTTGGAATAGTTATATATATATATATATATATATATATATATATATATATATATATATATATATATATATATATATACTAGCTGGATAGCCCGGCGTTGCACGGGCTTCTTCAAGTGTACAGTTTTATGCCTTGGAAGATTCCCCTTCCCCTCTCAGTGTTAGCCCTTCCTGTTGTGTGTGTGATTTCTATATTAATGTCATTAAAAACTATTTTCCGAAGCTTCTTCCACGTGTTTGTCCGGTCGGGCGGGTGTGTTTCCTCGCTACTTAGCCCGGCGTTGCACGGGTTTTTTTCCCTTGGGTACAATTTTATCCCCATGGAAATTTTCTCTTTCTCTCTGGATGCCAACACTTCTGTGCGTGTGTGTGTCTGAGTGATGTGAGTGATTTCTATATTTATGTCATTTAAATTCTCTTTTCAGAATTTTCTTCTATTTCTTCTCTTTGTCAGACAAATTTATTTTCTCTCCGTTCGGCCCAGAGTTGCATCAGTTTTTTCCCCGAGGGATACGATTTTTTTTTTCAAATTTCTGTTTTCGATTAAAAATTTACTAAGCTAATCCAGTTTTGTTCTCAAGAAAACAGACAATGTACGAATTTATTATTAAATAAATATTTTAGTAATAAATAATAAAATGCAATATAACTTTAATTCTTAAAAAATATATATTAATTTATATCAGTTTTCGTTAAATAATAAATCAAAAAATGTCTACCGTTAGCTATAACGACTGCCTTTATCTGGATGTTTGATTTTTCGAATAAATATAAGTAACTATGAAAAAAGAACTATGGGGGGAAACCTAAAAATTTGTTTACATTCCTTGTATAAAAAAAGATTTAAAAGGAAATCATACTATTTATTAAAAACATGGCAGAATTTTCCTATATTTTAAGGTTTTTAAGTAAATTATTTCTTTAAAAGAAAACTATCAGTTGCGATGTATTACAAAAAACTAAGATCGTGTTAATTATTTTATACATGAAACAATGAATACTTTCTTAAAATTCAAACAAATAGGTTGGTTTTGAAAAAATGCTGTAAAATGTATTATTTACACGCATTATAAAAGAAAAACATTCAAAAAGAAAACACTGTTATCTGACAGAAAAATCTTTTATCTGCTTACGTACTCTCCATAAATTGTTTTTCCGCATGTGGCATTCAAACTCCTGAGTTCTGAGGTAGCTTTTCCATAGTTAACTATTATTGGCATTTGGCGATTTTTCCACTTCGTTCTATTATTACGGCTCCCCAAGACGATAAAAATAGATCTTCATCAAAAATATTTTATGTATAAAAAGAGCAGAATTTTTTTTAATTACAAAATTCCAAAAAATTTTTGAAGTCTTACAATATTTTGTTTCAAATTTACTTGGCAGCGTTGGAAAGGGTTAAAAAATGTACCAATTTGTTTGAAAAATATTTTTATCTTTTTCTAGGAATTTAAATTAGAATAAGTCCATAGAGAGAGAGAGAGATTTGTAAAAAATGTAA
Source organism: Trichonephila clavipes (assembly GCA_019973935.1). NCBI lineage: Eukaryota > Metazoa > Arthropoda > Arachnida > Araneae > Nephilidae > Trichonephila > Trichonephila clavipes. The sequence continues at coordinate 697,254 of BMAU01013744.1, forward strand.
AACATTGTAGAAAGTGATATTTTAATAATATATTTCAAGTTAATCAAGTTGTTAAAAGCATTTTTTTATTTTTTTAACAAAATTTATTAATACAGTCAATTTAGCTGAAAACGGATTCTCAACGCTAACTTTTGTCATTGTTGTAACAATAACAGTGTTACAACAATGCAGACAAATCAAAGGTGGCGCCAAAAACCTTTTTTTAGGGTGGACCATCCTTATCACTTAGGGGTACGAAAAATAGTTTGCGTCCTTTTCTCAGATCTATATATACTGAATATACGCACAAAAATTCATAAAAATCGGACTAGCCTTTTCTGAGGAGTTTGGCAACAAACACTGTGAAAGGAGAATTATATATATATATACCTATATATGCATGCATATGCACACACAATATATAATGTATTCACATTATAAATACAGTAATGAAACAAATTAACATACTTCTGTGATAGAAAATACTTGTTAATACCCCGTGATAGAAAATGTTACATGTAAGTAAGTATTTATTAATACATAAGTAAGTAAAGCATGGTAATAAATGATAACTGAAAATAAGTTACAGAGTAAAAAATGCCTCGTTTCAAAATAGAGATCCTAAAAATATTTTTTGATATTTTTCTAAAAGAATTAGATATACAACAATATTTTGAATTGATTTTATAAAAATATTATGTTTTATATTATAGTATATTTATTACATTATATTTTTATAATTTAAATTTGTTATCTCAGATAAAACTATAAAGCAAAAAAGGAACATTATGCGCTCAAAATAAAATCATAAAAATAATGAAAAAGTTTTACTGCAAACAAAAGATAGATATATTTCGATAATATATGGATTATGAATTTGTTTTTTCAAAAATAAACACATGACTGAATATTGGGGAAAAGCGTAGGCATCTAGAAATTTTAATAGTTTCGTTCGACAAAGTGACTATTAACTTTTTGGGGGGGGGGGATCTTTTTTATGTCTGCGTGAAATTGTTTAAGCCTGGGTTGCTTAATGCCTTAGTATATTCTATTTTAATGCTGTTATTTGTTAAATCTAGGTTTTAGTAGATATTTGTAGTAAATTCAAATGAATATGATAAAAACTATTAAGGGCAGGGGAAATAGTATCAAAAATTTTCAATTATGCATTAACTAGGACAAGAAATTGAAATGTTTTTGTTTGAGAACACCATTTTGATATATTTAAAAGGTAATCAATAGCTACAAGAGTTTCACAGAATCTTTTACTTACACCTTTAATACAAATGAATGCATTATTTAATTGTTTATTCATCTTATTGAAAATTTTGTATATTCATTTAAAGCAAATGTATGTTTACATCTATAAAAAAAATTGACTAATGAACTAAAGTTTCTAGCAAAGTGCTCTGTTTGTATTTTAAAATACAGTGAAAATACAGCAAAAGTGTAACTGTTATCGTTATTATTCCTTTTTGCTGCCATATCTAACTATTTATCAGATTATTGTTTTTGGCATGCATTATCGCTCACTGACGAAATCTTATTGCACATTTTATAAAGAAGTTTTCTTTATTACATTCCATACTTACATGCATAGCTGAATATGTCAGCTAATCTTACTTTATCAAACACGTGCTTCCTTAAATCTCATTTTACCAAAATTGGAAAATATTACGGAATTTTTAAAAATTTTCGTTTGTGCTAATAAGTTTTTAATAATCAGTTAAAACGTAAAAGTTATTCCTAAGAAATATACTTTGAATTAAAATGTGTCTGTTGAAAGTAATAAAATTAATTCAGAAATGAACTACTCTGGAATTTTTTTTCAAAATCAACACATTATGTAAATCTTTTACCAATTTACAAGCATTATAAATTGATTTGTCTTTTATAATCATTTTTTAACCACAATGTTACAAACATCTAAATTTATATATCCCATTTCATATATATATACTCTTGTTCTATCGTAGATAGATAACACAGAAACGTTTTCAACGACAGTTTATTAGAGAATTACTCTAAATCTCTGTATCAAATACTGTCTTTAATGAATTTCATATTATTTATATAGGTTTAATATATTCTATGTTATTATTTTGTTATGTTCACACATACATATACCATTTATATAAGTTATATATGGTATTTAATTAAAGTAATAGTGAGCGATGTACTTTGATCGAAAAGCACTCTAATTTTTTTAATAACATTATTTAATAAATAACATTATTTAATGAATTATATTTATACTATATACAAATTTATTGAACCCAAATTTTGAGATAAGTTGTCCATATTTACATAGTTCAAATATCCTTCTTATAATTATCGCAGTTTTTAAGCGATTACATATAATGATTGAAATTGTTTTCAAGAAGAACAATTTCTGATTTCTTATCGTGCAGTAAAATTAATTCAAGTAAAATAATCATTCTAATTGTGATAGTAAGACCAGGAGCGTAGCTATCGCTGTATCAGCTGCATCAATGATATAGGACCCACGATCTGCAGGGGCCTCAATATGTATAGCTATAGTCCCACCAACAGGGTTTTCATATCTAAAAAAGGCCCCGAAGGGATATTGATACAGGGCCCACTCAGAAATAGCTACGCCAGTGAGTAAGACATACATATTTCGAAATAAAATTTTGGAAATGTATTGCAAAATTGAGATATATTTAGTCGAATTATACATTCCAACTTTAAATAATTTTTTTTAATTTAATTTCTTGTTAACATTCTAGTTAAAATGTTTTGCTAAAGTAGAACTATAGCAATGATTCATATTCCTGTATATTGTGCAATACTCATATCAACACTTTCTCTAAGAGATTTAGTTATAATCAATACAAATACATCCTCAATAATGTTTACGAGATGTATTTCTCATTCCTATTTTATTAAAATAATGAAATAATTTAAAATTCGTTTATTGCTTGTTATATTGATGATATTTAAAGATAACTTAAAAAGTCTTATAATGATATAAATACGAAAATTTAATATTTCAGAACATTTTTACTTTTAGCAGAATCTTCTTGCGATTCTTTTTGTATTTAAGTACAACGAAGAAAACGTTACAAATATTTAAACACCATTGCAGCAAATATTATTTTGTAGAGAACTCACAACTTTTTCATTGTTCAATAATTATACTTAAAAAAATCAATTTGTTCGTAATATTTTGATATTAAGATATTGGGAACAAATAATTCAGTTGAATCAGATAATATTCATAAATACAAAAATTTATCATAAGTAAAAAAGAAATTAGAAAGCTTAAAACTCTTTTGCTTTTGTTTCAAATTTTTGTAAGTAGAAACATATAGAATTCCTTAATTCCGTCTTTTTCATTCAAGATAAACTCGAAAGATTATTTTGGAAGATTGGTTTCGCGAAAAGAGAGAGATTAAGACTTTTTTAAATTGAAACTATTTAGTAAAGCTATTTAAAAAAGTTTTGTTTTTGAATATTCTGTATCACATAAAAATTTTGCATTTAAGTCAAATAATCAATACTTTAGCATATAAATCTCCTCCTTTATAATGCACATAATTATTCTTTAAGAGCACGAGTTTTTGAGAAATCCGCAACTCGATAGATTTTTTGAACTTGAACGCAATGTAAATGTAGTGTAGCTTAACTTCTGCTTTGGAGTGTTTTTATAATATGAACAAATGCACTTAAAAAGAGCAAACACATGCACATAGAGGTTTATCCAATGCCTTAATGCTTTTCTAAATTAAACTCCTCAATACATTTGGGTGTCCGATTCTAAAATTATAATCGGAACGTTTTAGTCAATCTCCGCATACCCCTTTCGCCGCAAGAGCGCTGCAAAACCATGCCGTGCGCAGAGATAGGGGTATATATCTGCCCCCTCTTTCCTTACAGAGGGGAAAATCAACCAAAAACGAGTAAAAGCCACTCAATTGAAATCTACACATTCTTAACCCCATATCGCCGCAGTAGTTTCTTTCTGGAAAAATAAAACTACCTGTGTAACCCCGCCGCAGTGGTTGAAACCACGCGTTCCTCACCCCGCGCTCCGGCAAGAAGAAAAACTATTTAGAAGGCAGAGAGAGAAGAAAAAAGAAAAAAAAATACATATATATGCACATGTCTGTCTCACCTCTGTGGTGTTTTTCCCATGCACCTAACGCACCTTCGTCCGTGGCCTCATCATCGAGGAAGAAAGTAAATGTAAAAGCGTATATATCTTGTTTGTGTATTTACAAGAAAAAGAGGGAAAAAAAGAAAAAGTTTGCGCACTCCTCCTGCGCCTCTGTCGTTCAAGCAGAGAGATGCTGCGGGACTGGCGATACGGTTGCCGTGCATCCACTCCGCATCGGAAAAGGGGATGGGGTTGACAGGACAAGGCGATGTTTTGCGCCGACTGGCGAGATCATTTCGGACTGTGATGCAATGAGGGGGGGCTGGGCTTTGGTGATTGGATTATGAAGTTTCTCTCGATGCGTGGGTGATTGTAGAAAGATGTTGCTGTTTTTGAATATTTTCTATTTGAAAGTGGTTTTTATTCGATCAATAAGTGGCTTTTAAAAATGATCTTATTAGCTTTTACGTAAGAGAGAGAACCGAGTTTTATTGAATTGCCGAGTTATTTTGATAAAAGAAAAATAATTTTTCAAATATATTAAATTGATTAAGGAATTAAAACAGCGAAATTATATCAAAATTGAGTAAGGAAATTGTTTAATTTAGATTAAATCATTGGTACATTTTTTTCATATTTACTATTTTTCTACTGTGATTTTAAAAATACGATTGAATGGAAAGTCATGCAGGATGTAGATAGACAATTTTGAAATGAAGTATATATAAATTACAAATTTCAAGTGATAAGTATAGCCTCTATCGTTTTCTATGATACTTATTCATTTTTGGACAACTTTCTAACTTCCAGTTGGAGAACATTTTATTTTACAACAAAAAACTGATTGTGAGAATTTTCGATCTCTTGTACATAACTGAAATTTTTGGAATCACGAAAATGTTCCACAGACCTATTAATCTAGTGAGGTTACATCTGAAGTATAAAGTGCATATATATATATGATATAATTTCCCATTAAAATTCATCCAGCTTTTGTTGGGTCATTAGTGTAGTATAAGGCTGGGTAAAATTTTGAAGAATAACACCTCATTTATTTAACTGTGCAGGTAGGATAACAAATAAATCCCGCTTTATATTCTTTAGTTTCCAACAGAAGTTGCCGAACTGAATCTACCTTTCCTACCATCTCTCAGGTATTTTACTTTAGTTGTTTGAGCACACTTGTGTCTACTTGTTCTCAGTAATATTAAGTTTTGAAAATCTCAGCTGCTTCAAATCATTATTATCAAGCTGCTTTGGTTGATCCCTTCTCTGTTCATTTTTAAAACTATTATATTCCCTTTCTGGAACTCTTTAAGCAAATATTGAACGTGGTTTTCCTTTATGGAACCCAGTGAATTTTTTAAACTACTTTTGCAGAATTTCTTTCCATGGAACCTACGCTAAATATAGCTCATGTAGCAAATTCCCAACTTATCATATTCCATCGCTTCTCACGAAAACAAAAATAAGTAAATAAATTTTTTAATGTAGTGCATAATAATGGTATAATGTTAAGTAAAAATAAAAAAAATGGTATCCTAAAATTATTATATCAATAATAATTTTAAATCTGTGTTAAAATCTCGCATTGCTTTCCTTTCAACTTTGTACTTGACTACAATTTTCAAAAGTAATGCAAAATATTTATATGTATTCTAATTAAAAAAAATTAATAATCTAAAAGATAATAAGGCCATAAAGACGACCAAAACAACGAACGAAAGGGAGTATAATTAATGTATCCTTACTATATTTGCAATTGTAAAGTATATCGAATGCTTTGAATAATTTATACACCAGAGATTAAATTATAAAATAAATTGTAGCAATCTCTGAAACTTCTTTTAATATGATGTAATATTAATAATTATATATATTCTCTTTATGGATAATGTATTTTTTTAAGTTTATATAGTTAGCATTTTTATATTATTATTTTGATTTCAGTTTAAATTTCTATCACTCAAAATTAGGTCATTTATAATACTCGGCGGATAGCAAATATAATTTTAAAAAATGATGTTGTTTAAGAATATTGAATAGGTTTCTATACAGATGAATACAGATGTACACTTCTGTCCAAAATTAAGGTCAACAACATAAAACCTCTAAAAACTGATAAACTACTTACTGCGTAGCCACGAAATTTGGTATAAAGACATACAACAATATCAGAAAGAATATAGTAAGATAACAATATGGAAGGCATTTTAATTGTGAATTAAGATACAAACCATATCGAAAAGTGTGAAATCAGGAATTTGAGCATTTACCTCGGGAAAAGTCTATCGAATATGGAGTGTAACCACCGTGCACTGCTATGAAAGCTTCACAATAAGCTGTCATACAGTTTATATGATATGTCAATAAATGTGTTTCAATCTTCGAGAAACACTACTTTTGACTCCTGGAATGTCTTGGGAGAGGTGCAGCGCTGAGAAATGGCTTTTCCCAAACCCTCCCAAGCATGTTGAGTAAGACTGATATCCTTGGACTTTAAGGGCCAATCTATACGTGATTGTCAGTTCTGTGTGGGCGCTCATTATCGTCCATATAAACGTAGTCTGGTCCCATAGCACCCCGGAACAACCTCCCATAGACATTATGGAGATTATCCTTATAGCACTGCACGTTGACAATACCTTACGATGGGGTGCAATGGTGTACCACTGTCCAACATTATGCCGCTTAAGACAATGATTCCTTTGCCACCAAATCTATCGATTTCTATTGCGTAGAAAAGCGAGCTAAAATTTCTCTCCAGATGAAAACTAGACGAGAATCGCTCTGTCTAAACACACTCGGCATATCACAGAAAAGAACGTCTCCATTCTTGGGGTATCCACAAATCATGTTTTCAGCTCAACAGTAACCAGTTTTTCCTGTTAGATGCAGTCAAAGGGATATACACAATTGGACGCTCAACGTAAAGGCCAGACGCAAAGACGTCTGTTGACTATTTGCCTGGAAGTTCTTTTTTAAGAAACAGCAGTAAGTTGAGGACCCATTATTCACCTATGTCATCGGGCACTTAAAGCCAAATAACAATCATGGTCAGGTGCTGTTACTTTAAGGTGGAATTGGCCGACATTCGTGGTGACAGTGCCTATTGTTTGGAATTAATTCTCCTTCCGGGAGACCAATTTCCGTGTCACTTGTAACCATCGAGCCACCACCGCTAAAACTGCCTAGTTTCTCTTCTGCCAACGTTTGTACATATTAAGGAATCCTTTAAACGATCATGAGAACTCCTTCTCGTTAAACACAGGCTAACTTGCTTGTTTCACGTAATATTCACAAGAATGCTGGCAAAAATCTCAGTTGCTTAAGCGGTCTCAATTCAGTAGTTCTACAAAAATTATTGCTAAACATTTTTCTTCCAAAACCGAAAGTTGATATTGTACTACCCGTCTTGAAAATATATAAAATACAAATTCTATCAATTTTACTAGTAGAAATTTAGAATTATGTCGAAAACCATGCTTATGAACTTAATTTCAGGCATGCATATGAAAATTCAATTGTTTTTAATAATCCTAAAAAAAATGAAATGTTCATGCCAATAAAAAGAGAAAATTTCATTATATATATATATATATATATATATATATATATATATATATATATATATATATATATATATATATATATATATATATATATATATACAGTGAGCCACAAAAGTGTTCGTATACTTGCAATTTCCAAAAAATTTAGTGTTTTCGAATAGTAAAAATTAATACATGGGAATTGTAATTTTTTTATGATATCTGCAACTTATTCTTAATTGAATGACATTATTATTTTTTAAAAAATAGTATAACTATTATTTTTAAAATTATTAATAATCAAAAAGCTACTTAAAAATTACGCCACTAAAGTCTTCGTACACTTAACAAAAATCTTAACAAAGCTTCAAATATTGCATTTCTTTCTTAATTAGGTACTTCGTAGGATATCTTTTAGTGTCTACAACAACTTTTAAACGTTTTGGTATATATTCAGTTTTTTTTGTAAATTCTGCCTCGATTTTCCTCCTTGCTTCTATGATTATTGTTTTTACTTCTCATTATGTGTTTATATGTCATATTTTCTTTTTTTAAAATCAAAATATCACCAAATATGTTCTACCGTGCTAAGTAAAGTGATTGAGAGGTGTTTTCAGATTTTGGGGAACAGTTATAGAGGCACCAGTGGCGTACATGGAGAGCAGTGCACTTGGCGTCATTATCTTGATAAAAAAGGAAGTCGTCACCAATACCCAAATTTTGGGTGGTTAATTTGAAATTTCCTTTTTAAAATATTTAAATAGAGCTCATGATTCTCAATATCATAAAAAATACCAAATTACCTAATCCTGAAACCGATTTACACCCCTACGCAGGAACACTTCCACCTTCATAGTTCATTGATCCAACTAGATTCTTGGGATTAAGTTTCAGAAAATTCAAAATTGACAGCAAATTGATTGAGATGACAGAAAATTCAACATTGTTAGTTCCGATGGATGCATAATAGTTTATAAATGATAAAATGAGGAATTTTATCCCATGAATATATGTAGAAGAAGAACTCATCCATCTCCATGCTGAAGTATGGAGGTGGAGGTGTTCTTGCGAGGGGGTGTAAATCGGCTTCAGGATTAGACAATTTGGTATTTTTTGATGGTATTGAGAATCGTGAGTACTATTTAAATATTTTAAAAGGAAATTTAAAATTATCCGCCCAAAATTTGGATATTGGAGATGACTTCATTTTTTAACAGGATAATGTCGAAAACACAAAATTTAATTGGAAATTGCAAGTGTACGAACACCTTTGTGTCCCCTTGTATATATATATATATACATATATATTCAATACAACTCTTTAAATATAAGTTTCTTTTATCACCTTAGTACTAAAGTAATGTCTGCAAGCCAAATTGAGAAAAATCAAGAATCAGGTTAGCGCAAAACGAGAATTAATGGAGTATTCAACATAAAACCCAAATAGAATAATTTATTTTAAACTATTTTGATAAGGTGAAAAAAGACGCAGAATTTTTAATTAAAACAATTTAAAAATATAATTCATAGAAAAGACGAAAGTTTGCAGCAGCAGACTTGCTGAGCAACATACGTACATATAATTTATAACTATCTGTCTCTAAAATAATGAAAATTAAAGTTTAGTGTTAAAGTTAAAGTCGCATGGTTTAAAATTATTTTTAAAATATTTTCTATTAGTTGTTTTGTACCATTTATTTCTTTGCTTTATTTTCCCTCCCAGTTTTTCAGCGCTTTGAAATTAAAATTATTGATCCATTTTGGCAAATATAAGCTTGAAAAGAGTTTTAAAAGCTAATTTTTTTCTGTTTCCTATCATGTCGTTTACAAACCATATGGGCTTAAATAAAAAAGGAACTCTTATAGCAAAATTAGATTTTGTAAAAAAATAGTTTCAAATTCTTTAAAATCCAGAACACACATACATAGTATTTATAACTTCTATTCGACCGTTATTCCTTCTGTCAAAATTTATATTCCACGGGGGCGTCTTTTTCTCTTATAATCATTCAAATATCAAAAAGATCAAATTATATTATCTTGAAAATATGCAGAAGTTACTTACATAATACTTTGAACTAGCTTTCATTATACATTACAATTCATTTCTGCAACTGAAAAAACATTTTAAATTAATTACAAACGATGCCAATTTAAGCGACATAATTTTAACAGCAAACGATATTATATTAGCAATTAAATTTAGTAATCAGATAAATTAGATTTACGAGAATTCTATATATATATTAAATTAAAGGAGACGATAAAATAATACCGAAGAGAATTTTCACAACCTGAATAATATCTATAACTACTGAATAATTTGAATAGTCAGTTAAAAATTAGTAAGTATAACAAAAGATTTTTAAATATAACCAAATATTTTAAAATATAAAACACACTTTTAATTGATAACTCAGAGAGATCTGGTACTGGAATAAAAATGTATTAAATAGCGTTAAAACTAGTTCTGTGAACTGAATTGCAAAACTAAGTAAGAATTTTATAAGACGTAATCTGAATTTTTTTTATCACTTGGGGGCGAAAACAAACAAATCCTCTAATAAATAGTAATTTAAAATATGATTCAATGGAATGTTGATTATCAACGCAGCAAAATCCCATTGTTATATTTGCAAATATTTATTTGACAAATTCTTTGAAAATTTCTAGAATTATTATTTATACTCAAGGAATTCTTGCACTAATTTTTGATGCTACTGCGTTTTATCAACTCCCCGAGAAAGACATATAGTAGGGTTACTTTTTAAAATTAATTTAATCATATATATATGAATTTTATGAATCTAAAAAATCCAGGAAGTACATCTTCATTATACCTAATTGGTTTATTTATGTAATTTTGATTGATTTTATGATATATATATATACGTAGATCTTCTATCATTTTTAATAAAACTTTAATCCATCGTTTTTCAATCCAGTGCTATTATTGTTCCTCCTATTTTTTTGAGAAATAACATTCTACCTTATAAGAATAATCAAAACCTCAGTTCTTCAATACCCTAACAGCAGCATAAGAACAAAATGAATTGTCAAATTTTGAATCAATTGAGAGAGAGAGAATATGTTTAGTTAGTGTTTTATTAAGAAATATGTTTGGTATTCATAAATGAATTTTTATTCAAAAATTCTAAGCATTGCATGTTAATTTGGATCATCGTAGAACTTTGATTTTAGAATAGTTTTACCACTCAAATATCAAACAGGTATTAATCACTTAATCTTTCAAGAGTCCTTAGAAAGATATTATACGCCCTTAGGAATTTTTCGAGTAATTGACTTCTCCTCCTTCATTGAACGTCAAGTATTCTTATTAAATTTCAAGGAGAATACACATTTGAATTTTATTAGATTTACAGCTGAAACTTTTAATACGAAGAGTTTATTATTATTTTTATACATTAATGTAATAAGCATTTATATTTCGTATGATTTTGCTTAATGTAAAAAAAAATTCCTCTTTATATATTTCAGAGTAATACAACCACAAATGAAAATATCTTAAAATTTGTAGATGGGCATATAAACCTACCTTAAGAAACTTTTAATACTTGTTTTTCAAAATTATGATAACGTACATTGTTAGGTAAAGAGAAGAAATGAAAGAGCTCTAAACACATTACAGAAATAAATATTTTTATAGTTAAAAAAAGAATGTAAAAACTATTTTAATAAGTTTAAATTTAAAAGAAACTGCTAAAAATTGTGCATATTTATTTAGAAATATGTTAACTACTGATTTTAAAGAATTAATAAAATTCATTCACAAACAGCATTTAATTCGTTGCTAAAACAATGATACACTATTGCAAACTTTTTAAATTAGATTCAGTCATTAGTGATTAATCCTGAGAATCAATACGATGATGTTAATAGTTCTAAACATTTCATACACACTTTTAACATAATGTTTATTAGAAGATGCAAGAAAGTACTGAGTTTCATGAAAAATTAATTTACAGTTGACAGTTAGAACTTATAGTGAAATAATACAAAATGAGAAAAAAATAAGGAATTGGAAAAAGTTTGTTATAATAAAGAGCAAATTTTTGTCGAATTTAAGGTAATACGCTCCTCAAGTGGTAAAATGGAAAAAAAAAAGAGTAATGAAAATTTGTGTGTGAAAACAGAAGTATAAAAGTTATATTTCAGTTGCCAAGAATTCAAAAGGAATTGAATAAACTTAAATAAACAATTTAATAAGGAAATAAAGATGAAACTCAGAATGCATTCAACATTCAACTAAACTCTTATTTTTATCATATAGTTTTAAAAAAATTTACAGATTAACCATTCTCTATTAACAAGTTGATTACGCTAATTCAAGCATGAGACCCGCTTTATGCAAGACCATGTTTATGTGAAAGATGAAAAGAACAATTTCATTTATTTTTAATGCAATAAGATATACTCTCTCAGGTGATTTCAATTACATGTACTTTAATATAAATATTGAAAAAACGTTTGCTTATCCACACATATGAATTCAAAAATTTTCAAATTTAATTAGCTTATAAGGGATAACAAAAATTTAACGTATACAGTCAAACCTGTTTTTGTGCGGTTTTATTTATGTGCGATATTTTTTTATGCGGTGTATGAATTTCAATGGCTTTAGCGCCCCTGTAATGTTTTCTACCTATTTACTAGTGGCGTAACGGAGAATGTTAGGACCTCCCTCCCCCCTGAAAGTCAGGTTTCGCCTTTAATATTTTATAAATTGGGGAAATATGTGTTTAGCGTTAGTCAAGCCTTGAACTCAAAGAGTCCTGCCCCTCCCCCACGTGACAGGACACAATGGCTTTGGCTCCACTGTAATGTTTCTATCTATTTACCAGCGGTGTAACGGAGAATTTTAGGAGGACACCCCCTGAAAGTCAGGTTGTGCCTTTAATATCTTATAAATTGGGTAAATACGTATTTAGCGTAAGTCAGGCCTTGGGCTCCTAGAGTTCCGCCCCCCCCATGATGCGGGGGTGTACGTAACGCCACTGAAATGTAGACACTTCAAGACGCTCTGATCATTTGTTATAAACAGTCTCCCAACAATGCGCATTCATTTGCTTTCTTTCAACGCTCCAGCAGCCCGCGATGGATTGAAGAGGAAACTTTCAATGACAGTGACATTATCAATAATTTGATAAACTATGAAGATGGACAAGAAGCCAAATTCTTTGAGAGCGGATAAAAATATGCAGGCATTCAGCTTTCCAATAAATTGGAAAAGCATTTTCTCAAAATAGATTCCAGTTAAGAAAGGAGTATAAAATTCCCAAAAGGGCTTCAATCATGTATAGCTGGTTATCGTGGCATTAACAAGCAACTTCGTCACAAAACTTATATCTTATTTTATGTTGCCAAAAAATAAATCAATTGAAATTGCACCTTCAAGTGACGAAAGCGATTTTGAACTTATTCATTACCTGACTTCAGATTACGATGAGTAGCGATGAATTATGTATGCGCATTTTAAAGACGTATCCGTATACACAATGAGAAACTATATGTTTTTAAAATGTTTGCGTGTGTAATATTTAATTACTTATTTTGTTATGGCAATGCTCTTACATAAGTTTCGTAAATAATTGGCATATTTTATAAATGCGACTTTTTTTATGCGGTCCCTATACACCGCATAAAATTTTTTTTTGTAGTATTTGCACGAATTAGTTTGTTATATGTAAGAATTTATGAAATTTTTGAATATTTTTTGTACGATTTTTTATGCGGCCCCTATCTACCGCACAAAAACAGGTTCAACTGTACTTTAACAGAATAATCAAAAATGTCATCAATATAAGATACTTTTTAATGGAATAGTTACTTAATTAAGTAAATATTCAATATCATATCTGTTAGACATTTAAAATTAAAACCATTCGAAATATTTTTCGGATCCAAATTTTTATGATCTCCTTGTATTGTTTTTCCAATCCCGTTCCATGATCTCAATGAAAGTAAACAAACCGATTCGAACCCGATCTTTTTGCAAGTTTCGTGATTTGTGGTTGGCAGCAACTGCAATGCAAATCGAGCGACTATTTAAACTCGGCTCGTGTTAGATTTTCAGGAAGGGAGGAGAAAAAGAAATATAAGAAGTGTGTGAGTGTTTTAGCTCTTAGAGGGAGAGAGCGGCTGGTTGGCAATGCAACTGTATGTTGCATCACCATTTTCAGATTATAAATTCGTTTTCAATATTAGACTGTAAGAAGACGGTTCGAATCGGAGGTCTGGTAAATGTTGATTTTTGAATTAAGATTTTATTAGTCAACTTATTGTTTTTTTTATCGCTCCAGTAACGAGCACATTGACTTTATCCTTGATTATTATTAAAAGTCATTTTTAAGAAACTGCTTTCATCTTCATGCCTCCTCGACACAAAAATTTCACTGCTTGCTTTGCCAAAATTTGGGTTAGTTTACCAGTACGGGTAACAATATCAAACGTTTATGATTTTTCCCAAAATTAATTGAAACGTACAATAAGAAAGCATTTTATAAATAGAGGCTATTCAAGGATTCTATTGAAAATATTTTATTCTTTGAAGTTTGAATTGAATCTATTTAAAAAGCTACAAACTCATCTGAGTTTTAAGTTTCCTATTTATTTCTTGAATTAGATGTAGTTTTCCTTTTAAGCCTCAAGTGTTTTCTTGGAAGTCTTTTATTGCAGACTGAATTCAGACTGTGGTTAATAGTCTGAATGAGAAAATTAAATTCAAAGATTATGGAAACAACACCCACCCACAAACATTTGATTTTAAAATAAATATTAGGACTATATAGTATTCGTAAAAGTATGCCTTTCGTACGTATACTCTCAGGGAATGTAATTTTAATTTCTATTTCATGGTTATTTTATGCATTTTAAATATTTTCCCTGTATGAAGTATTTTGTTGAGCCCTTTTATGTAAATAGGAATGGTGATTAAAGTGTTTTGAACAACGTTTAACTTTTCTTTTTGCATGTGTCTGTGATTCACTCTAAAATGAAATTCCTAATTTCACTTTCTTTTCAGACATGTAGACATAGCATTTGCACACACAGCAGACAGGTTTTAAAATTCTCTTCTGGAAAAATTCATAAACAGGGGGTAAAAAAGATTTAAGAAAACTTTTTTTCTAAAGTAATTAAACACACACACAAACTGTCAAAAAATTTAGAAAGAAGACAAGATTAAAATTAAAATCTGGGTTTGAATTCAAGTTATAAAATGAAATATTTTCATGAGGGAAAACTAAATTTTTAGAAATGCTGTGCATTTTAATTATTTTTTTTTAGTTCAGTTTAGTATAATTCACACATATCAAAATATAATTAATGACGAAAAATTTGTAAAACAAACGAAAACAATTATATTTCCCTGATTGTGAAAAAAATATAAAAGTACAGAAATACGAGCTCAAAGAAAAGAACCCAGCAAAAAATGCATAGTATCAATTGTCTAATTTAGTGGACGTGGTAGACTAGCAGTCAAGGAAACGGACTCGTTGCTGGCGAATCATGAGTTCGAGTCGCGTACCACTGAAGACCCGGAGTACAGAGGGGGTCAATGCACGTTCAACATGTCGAGGCTCAAGAATCCTGCCGTTGGTGTGGTTTAGTAGTTAAGAGAGGGGGTGCCAGCTCAGGTGCCGTCCTCGTCACTTGACCATGTCTTAAATCTACGAGGACCGTTGTCAGAACTCCTAGTACAGCTTTATAGGGTGACGTAAATATATTTCTCTCACTCTCAATTATTAAATATAATGTTATATAAATAAAATAGCCAACTCATGAGATATCAAAGCACTCATTTAATAAGTGCTTCTTGAATTGTTGGATTTACTCACTTTCGTTTGCAAAAAGGTGTAGCTCGTCCTGACTAGGCCCTGTATCAAAAATTCCTTGACGGCCCTCTATAAGGAAATAAATAAAAATTCTTTGCTTAATAAGACTTATCTGAAAGTGTCAAAATATTACACAAGTGTATCCGCAAAATTTGTTTTTGAAATAAATCCCTATTTCAAAAACAAAATCTTTTTGGAACATGATTCTAATTTTGATCAGAGTAAATACAATCTTTGCGGGTGTGATGGATTTTAACCTAGGCAGAAGTTGGGGAAAACTGAACCCGAAAAGTACCATAAAGATGATTAAGCACACGTGTGGATCCGTTCTTATTTGCGGTTACAGGGCAGCTAGAGGAATGTGATAACTTGTCTTTATTGTATGTGTGAGAAAGATGCCATTAGAGATGGACTGACAAACTATCTTGACATCTTGAAACATAACTTAAAAATAAGTGTGGATAAATCAGGGCATGGATTGAAATTCTTTTTCCATCAAAACAATTACACGAAACAGTCAGCAACTGTGATGTAATTATGTTTTTTGACAATTACAAGAAACAGACACTCCCATTTATTCGAATTTAATTATTTTCTGTTTCCTACAAGTAAGGGCAAACTTTTGTCTTTCTTCGTTTAGGTAGTAAAACTCACAAGAATTGCCTTGTCTTTGAATCAACGCTTGGTCATGTATTCAAAAATTAATCAAATATAATACGAAGGACTCTAGGAAGTTATAGATATTTCATAATTAATATTCAGCGCTTGGAGAAACAGTTTGTGTTGTTTTAAATTTAAAAGAAGAAATTTCTGCTCTTATATTTAGTCTAAAGTACAAATTAGAAAAGTGAATTATATCTGAAAAATATATATGTAATTGATAAATAATATACAGACAAACCCTGAGACTTAAAGAATTTTTGAAATCTTGTTTTCTTGTTCAAAGCAATTAGTACATTATATTTTTTTTAAAATTGTCGTACCTGCAAGTAGTCAAAAGTATGTCATGTTAATATGTTACCACATAAAAAAATCTCCAATTTCTTTCAAAACTCAATTTTATTCTACTATAGATTTATAAAATACGCTTTTATTTATAAGAATAACACAGAAATTTGAATTTTTTAGGTTTTAAGCAAGGTTACTTTTCCTTAAAAGAATTACTGGATTTTTTAATAAAAATATTATTAGGCGAACAATTCTAAAATTACACCTCAAGCATTATCGTTTGCAAATATTAACTATAAATAGAAGTAATATCTAAGTTTTTATCATAAATAAAGTTTTTTCATATGGAAATATATCAAACTTGGATCACTTCAACGGGAGTTTTATTAAAAATTATTGACACAAACGTATTTTTCAAAAGATTACACTATATAACAGTTCAAAATATAAAATCATATATTTAATATTCATACTCAATTTTTAGTTATAAATCAATTTTAAGTTTAATTTTTTAATTAATATTATACTCATAAAAAATGTCATATAAATGTCTTTAAAATTTATATTTTTTTTGTAATTTGAATAAATTTGGCTTTTTAATAAAAATATTTCATCTCAAACATAAAAATTTCGGGGAAATATTGTTTAAAAACTGTCTGTAAATCTTAATTAAAATTCATTTTTACCAATAAAAACATTATATGATAAAATTAAAGAAAAATAAAATATTCCCAGGCTGTAAATAAAGTTGTTTACAAATTAATTTCAAGAATGTATCTTGAGTTTTAGAATCATTAGAATAATGAAAAACCAAATAAATGTAAAAGGAACAACTATTAATTAAGTAAATCTATTTTTGGAATTTAAATTTGATGTAAGGTTTGAGGATATTTCATTTTATTTAATATATTGTATACACCTTAAAGAGTCTTAACCTTTGACAATCTTTGGTATTTTATTTTCTATGATTATTTTTAGAATTTTATAACATTTTATTGTGCTGCATTCAAATAATGCTATTAATTTTCATGTGTAAATTATTATTTACGTAAGTATTTTTGCTTTATTTCTTTGTATTTAATAAATGCATTGATGCTACGAATAATTTTCTCTTTTTTTGACAGAAGCACAAAAATTGAAGATTTTTAAAAATACGAAAGTTTTCGGTGATTTTTATGTAATTTGATGTGTTGATCTCGAAAATGATTACAATTTTTTTGCCTCACGCCAGAATTTGTTGTAAACACGAGATATCGATATTTTTTCTAAAATCCTACTTGAAAAAGAATTCTCTCGAACATCTTAGTATGTACTATCTATCAAGAATAGTTTGATGAGTCAAATGGATTGTTCTACAAATTGATGAAAACCACTGTTAACAGGTTTCAAGTGTTGCCTTTTGTTGAGAGAAAAACAAGAAATTCCTTTGAGGTTTAAACTTTTTACTACCAATTATGGCGTAGTGTCTAGAAAAGATCACCAACATGATATTTCAATTTTTTTTATTAAGGTAATTTACATAAAATAGACGATTGACCAAGAGAAGAAAATATTATGCCTAAATACATGAAAATTTGAGACAAATTTCACTCCCCCTCCAAAAGAAATACAAAACAAATTTTATGTTTAAATATATTCTCTTTTTTCCTTTGAAACTTCTTTTTGACGTTCTCTTTTTATGTGAAATCTCAGGCATATCTCGTGTTAACATCCAACAATAGTCGGCGAGCATGCTCTTATCTAATCTTCCTTAATACTTTTACCTCATATCTTTGATGTCTTGTTGGAATCTTTCACTCCGTTCTTCGTTGACTTATTCCAAATTTTCAGGGGGAAATATATTCAAAATATACTTCCCTCACATAGTGAAGGAAATATATTTTTATCCTACCAACCCAAGCTTCTTTTTCCTTTGTTGTCATAGTAGTCTCAAATTCTTTATCCTTCATAAAATTCCCGATATCTGGATCTACAAAGATATCCTCTTTCTTGACGTAGGATAAACATGGAAACTTTTTGCACAGGTATGTGAAACAATCGCTACGTTTTGGAATTGCCTTATCGAACTGATTCATTACACTTAATTCTATTTGCAGAAGGGGGTCATTGTTCGGGTCAACTAAGCTGTTCCGATTCACATTCACAGTGTCTGTCTTAAGATTTTGTCTCTTCGGCCATTCTGTTTTAACCCAAATTTTAAATCTTATCACGGCTACCCCATCCACAAATGAAACATGGGAACTCTGTATATCCACCTTGTTGATCAAGAAGCTTGGAGATAACTTTCAAATCACCACAAATAGTCCAACCAGGGTTGGCATATTTTATTTTGTTGAAGACGAGAGTCAGGTTTTCAGTGTTCCTTTAAATCCACCGAGTGTCAAACTGGTACACAGATCCTTACTAGCTTCTGTGATAAAGAATGACAGCTTAAAACTCCTTAATGATGAATCTATAAGCAGCCTTTATTTGTTTTTATCGTAGGTGATACTAAATGTGCTCATCAATCCGGGAACATCTGAATTAATAGATCAGATTCTCGTTTTCCTCAAAGTACTTAACAAATTCTTTTTCTAGGTTCTTGTACCATTAAAAATGGTTCCTGTGGCCAATATGTTTTTTCTTTCAATCTGGAGCTCAACTATTCACTGTCTTTTCGGAAGGCGTGGATCTCTAGTCAGATTATTAAGTATAACCTGAGAGAAGGGCTGAGGTGAATCGGCTTCAAATAGTTTATATTCGGTATCGGAGTCTTAAACTTGTGGCGAAACCATTGGCAGGGAGAGATTGCCATGGGAAGATGTCACAGAGTGGTATTCTATATGTTTCACCAGGGTAGAATGAAGTTCAGCCACACAGAGAAGAAATTCAACACTGAAATTATTACTTTTTTCTAAGAAAATACACATAAAGATTCTAGCAAAATTGATTTTTCAGAAAAATGTGACTTGGTCAAGAAATGTGATTCATCACTGTTATTATTTTTGAAATCAGCATAAGCAAATGATATAAAAAAAATTTTTGAAGTCAGTTTTTACATAGGTCAGCAAAGAAATTTTATTTTCGTTAATTAAAATTGATTAATGAATTAATATTTTAAAAAAACTGTATTAACATCAAGTGTCATCCCCTACAAGTTTTAAAAAATATATTTGTACTTGAGTGAATGAACAAAAAATAAGTACTTGAAGCCAAGAAAAAATTCGTTAGAAAAACTTACTGGCACCATCTGTTGCAGCTAGTTCTAACTTCGTCAGAAAAAACCAAAATAAATATAAAATTAAAAAATAAATTTAATTAATGAATTAATATTTGAAAAAAAAACTGCATTAACATCAAGTGTTATCCACTATAATGTTAAAAAAATGTATTAGAACTTCAGTGAATGAATAAAAGGTATATATATATATATATATATATATATACTTTGACGGGAAATTGAAAAAATACATAAAAGTTCAGCCATTATTTCCCTTGTATTTTTTGCATCGTAGGACTGTGTAATTAATTTAATAATACATTTTTAGATGAGGATTTTTCTTAATCAAAAGGTACCCAAGATTTGAAAAAATGTGTTTTATGACACAAAGTGAGTGGAAATATGAAATATTATTTTTTAAATATACAAATACATATTAAAATAGCGATTGGAATCAAAATAAATGGGTACTGGTCTACACTGTATTATACATAATTATACTACTTTGAATCTTGCATAAATAATGGTAGACTTTCTCATAAACACTAATGACAGTAATGGCTTATCTTATTACCAGATTTATGATCGTATAGGTTTTATTCTTCAAATATGCATATTTACAGATAAAAATTCAGTTTCAAATCTCTGATACATGTCTCGGTTTTTAAAAACTTAATGCTTTTTCTCTCGGAAAGATTTTATCATTAAGATCTCTAGAATGTTAACAAAAATTCATTATTATCAATTCAAAAATAAAAAATAATCAATATTTACAATAATTAGTAATTTAAAGATAGGAATTATTATAAAATGAATAGCTAACTATTAATTTAAAGGTTATCTTTTTCCATTAAAATTTTTGTGTACATGGAAAATCTGAACTGGGTAATCTGTGTTTCAGATGAAATTGTGTTTGATAGATTTTAATCTTTTTCAATAAAATGTAGCAAAGATAATTTATTTCCTATTTCTCCCTGGAATAGTCTTCTCTTGTTTATGACATTAAAATGCTGATAACTATTACACACTTATTTTACAAACATGATTCCTTTCCTTTGAAAATCTGATAAAAAAATTTATTTCCCAAATAAAACATTTTAATACAATGTAATGCTTATTTATCATAGAATACTAACAATATTTTCTATTCTTCAATATTATACATTGAAGCAAAATATTTCATTGCTTATTTTTAAAATATATCTCTAGATATAATCATTTTATTTATTTCCTATTAAACTGTCTTTTATTTATTATTTGCTACTAAGCTATATATTTCCTTTTCTTAGTGTCTGTTAGAATAAAGTTTCAACTAAAATTTGGGTTTTTTTGAGGGGCAATAAGATGCAAATAAAAAAATTAAATATTTATTTTAGAAAAAGACATGTAATTTAAACTGTTTCGAAAAAAAATTTCTTAGTAATTTGTATTTTTATGGATTGTATTCAGTTCTAAATATTTTTTTCTCATTTTCAATTTCACAATAATATGCAGACATGGTATATTTAAAATAGTTTCGTCTCCACTTATAAACTTACGTAAATATGCGAATATATTAATAATTCTATCACTAAAAATGTTTTAAAAATTCGAAAAATGCATAGTTAGTGGATTATTGAAAAGGTAAAATTCTTACTGAATACATGAGGGTTATACTCTTATATGGCAAAATAAATGAAATTAATTTTTTTTAAATTCTTTAAAACTCCCCATTGAAAAAAAAAGGTTTTGTGTTTCCAGGAAATAGTTTTCAAAAGAAATAAATATGATGGATAATAAATTAAAGACAAAATTATAAATTATTACTTCTTAACTATAAAATATAAATTGAAAAGGAAATAATTATGCGGTATTCAAGATTTTGGGCTAAATAAGTGAGTGAAATAAGTTTTATTACAAAGTATTCTAGATCACAATTAATTAAGTAAATATTATATATCTTGTTGAATCGATGACTTGATTCAAATAATTGAAACAATCGATACAAATAAGAAAAGGTTAATATAGTCGTTCTATTAAGAGAGTAGTTATCACAATATTCAAATGATACACAAACTTAAATGATATCTTATATCACACACATTTGGTATCTTATCGTATAACTGTAGTTTAACGCATTTTTTGATTGAAATAATTTCATCTTTTCGGTTGATCTTTCTAATCTTAATGTTTAAAGGTATGTTCAATGTTACAAATAATATACGTCTTACTTTATTTTTCGAACAGGAATTTGAATTTTTATGAATGAAAAGCAGAATTATTATAAAATAAACTATCATTTTTATTTTCATTGTTGCTATATGTTTTAAATATTTTTCACTAATTCTTGATATTGTTCAATGTTGAAAATCATCATTAAATGATTTTAATTATTAACTAATTCCCGGAATTAAAAATTTCTTTTATAATGCTAAGTTACTCAATAACGAGATAAAGAGAACTTTAGAAGCATTACAAAAATCCTATTTTCACAAAAATATTTCTTTGGTTGCTTATTAACTAATCTAATATTTCTGGAATTCAGTAAAATTTTAAATAACTTATACAGTCAAAAATTTTAATTCAACAGAAGTATGCTACGTAGAATAGAACATAGGTAAAGCAACACTTGATGCAACTAAAGAAAATTATTAGATCATCTCCCCAACTAACCATTAAGTTACTTAGAAAGTAAAAAGGTAAAGGTGAAGTTAATACAGTTCCATCTGCTTTTTATGTATTATCTTTAGTAACAGTTGGTTTGTTGATTTATGGAATTTGCGCTGTTTGGTTGGATCGCTACACTAAAAAGAATTTTCAGGATTCTATAATCCAAATGGAACTTTGCCAAATAAGTTTACATCTCACGAAGATGTCTTCATGTGTTGTTTCCAAGAACGATATAAGATGTTTCAACGTTCCAATAACAAATATGTGAGTTGGATAACAGTTGAAATAGTGGCTTAAATATTAATACTTCTACGAAAAGACTTCATTTTTCTCGTTTTTTGAGTGTGTAAGTGAACATCTAATTAATATGTACCACGTTAATTGTTATAAATTTACCCTATAGCCCCCAAAAATTAATTGAAAGGTTTATTTTCTGAAAACATTTTTAATTACTTTATGAACGCAGTTTAGAATATTTGTACAATGATAATGCATAGTCTTAAAAATATCATTAATTGTAAATAATTAGTTAAATTGGTACTTTTTAATACCATCGGGTTACTTAAGTTGAAAATATTTTAAAACTTAGAAAATAAAGAATCCGTACAACAGTTCCCCTGTTTTGATACTTTGTATAATATAAAATGACGTCATCCTGAAGACAGTTTTTTCTTCATTCAAGCCATAAAATACATTGCATACTTCGCATTTTAAGTGTGGTCGACTATGTATAATATTTTTTAACACGGCGTCATTGATTTGCCACAACAAGGAGAAGGGAGGTTTTCGAATCGAGACATAGATACTTCAATTTCTAGATCGCACTTCTTGAGCATATCTGTAATGATATAGGCAATAATCAAAAGGTCGAAAACAAAAATACGTAACAATCATTTTATTCGAGCTTTACATGCTCACATTATGCATGAAGAGAAAAATATATATGGATAAAAATAAATAAAAACAAAAAATATAATTTATTTTTTAAAAACTTTTTAAGCAAAATAATTGTTCTTCGATTATTAAACTAATTGCAAAATAAATAGCTTTATAGATCCCAAAGTATTTTTTAAAAAGTTAAATCTGAATGCATTAGCAATTACTCCTTTGTGCCATGGTTTTGAGAATAAAGAAAAAAAAAACCTTTTTAATTGTACAGACAATAATATTTGTCAGAGCTTATAAAATAAGAAAGGTGATATACAGTGGAATTATTGTGAATGGGAGTTGCAGAACCTTCATATCACATGTATGCAGAAACTTCATATCACATATCACGAAAAGACAATAGCTGAAACGAGAGACATAGCGGGAAATTTTTCTTCCTCAAAGATTTTCAGCTTCACAGAAATTATTAATATCATCTATTGATTATAACAGGAACAATTAAGCATTAATCCAGAAACATTGAGTGAATGGAATATTTTTAATAGTAATATGATTCTAGTGAAGTACTTTAAAGTACAGTACATCTTCAAAAGGAAATCTACTCTTTTTCTGATGTAGCACCATCTGAATATGTTATTATTGTATCATTTACCAACCAAAAACTTGTTTTTGTGAGAATATGATATCAGTTAATTGTCATTGTGAAAAAGTCAGCCACAAATTCCTTTAACTAAGTTGCATTTATGCTCCTGCAAAGCAAGTACAGATCAAAGAATATAGGATCATTAGATTTGGCGGGAACAAACTCATCAATTGGCAAGGAGGCTTGAAAGAAAAACCAGTACAAAGAACCCTACACCCATCAAAATACTCTCAATGAAACTCGGAAGTTTTATAAACTGAAACATACTATCATCGAAAAGTACTAATGCAAGGAGTTCTAATACCTTAGATTACGATAATGATAGGTCTCAATACAAAGTCTACAATTTGAAACTAATAATAAAGCTGTGATAAATGGAAATCAAACTAAAAACAACAATATTGGTCTGTTATCATTTTAAAATTTCTCATCCAGCAATAGCTGTGACTGCGTCATCTGTCCCTCAAGACAATGGAGTGATAAATGACTCGAATATAAACTTTCATAAGTCCCTCTATTACACTCAAACTGTTGTCAAACTTGTAACAGAAGCATCAAAAAATGTATGATGCTGAAGCAAAAGACAGCATAATCAAAACAACTCTAATGTGAAAAGATAAACAACACGTGAAATTTCTCAAAACTCTTACCTAAAAATACAGTCGTTTGGATGAAATTATTGAATAATTTTATAAATTATGTTCAATAATAGATAAACCTGCAGTGTTAAAAATATTCAAAATGAAAAATGTGTTTTACCTATTTATTATGGTTTGTTTTTATAATAGGTGAAATTGTAAAATGGAACAAAAATACAAAATATGGGTAATTTTACAAAAAAAGTCTTTATCGAGCTTTTTGTGCAAGAAAAAATATTTTGTATTAACAGGCTTTTTAACTTATTTTCTTCCTCTTCATATCTCAAACTTCACATTTAGAATAACAGTGATACAACACTGGTAAATAAAATAATCATAATAAAATTAGCAAACAATTTCGAAATTTCTGTAATTTTTAAAAGCAAAACTCGAGCGGCAGATACTTTTATTTTTAATTTAAAACTCTTTTTTTTTGCCTTTTTACTTCGCTAAGTGAAGAGCAACTTTTCCAGGATCCAGGATAAAGAGATAAAAAAAGAAAAAATAATTTTTTTTCGGTCCACCCTATTATACATTTAACCCTTTTAGGTGAATGAGTGAATTGAGATTTTTTTTAATTATTCTTTTTTCAAGAAAAGTAAATGCTAATAATTTTTTTTTATTCCAAGAAATTAATAGCTATATAATTCATTTAGAAAGTAAGAAATCATAATTTCGTTTTACATCATTTCAATTTTTATTCTGCTGTAAATATTTTTTTTTATTTCTTTTTTCCAGAAATGAAATTTAAAAAAAAACGCGAATGAATATGATGTAAAACAACCGAGGAAATTTTCCTTTTGTGTGTTTAGGTGAAGGAATATTTCTGTTCACTATACAATATACAAAATATGTTAATTTGTTGCACAATGAATGAATAGTGAGATGAACGTAAAATAATTTCGTTGAAAAATAACAATATGTAAATTTTCACAATGAGATTGCTACTTCCCTTGGGGGCTCATGGCCAAGTTTCTGACATAAAAAGGGGTCCATGGACACAGTAAGTTTGGGAATCTCTGATCTGTACCGGTATCTTTAGGTAGAAAAATGTGTCATCTTCATGAAAATTTTTAGAATTATAATATACACTTGTGTTTATAATATTAAATTTTTAAAATCCGAAATATTCCAAAAATAATTAGTTTTTCACTTAACATGCAAAGAGATAGCTCTTTTAATATTACAGTATAAGAGTAAAAAATACGAAGCACATTTGTACCAGAAGAAATAAATCAACTGAGATAAATAGTGAGAAGTATAATAAAATAGGCTAATCTCAAAAGAATAATGAAATCAGATTATATTATTAACGTTAAAGACTACTTTTTTTAATCTTAAAAAGCTTCCCAAATTTGGGTCATATTCTTTAACATTACACAAAGACAGCCCCAAATTATTAATGATTCAAAGCTACTTAAATTATAGTTTCTTCATTGAAATACTGTGCCTTTTACATATTTCGAAGAAATTTTTTATTGTTGAGATTTTTTTACCTTTATCGTTGAAACTAAAAATCTTCAAGAAATGGAAAATAAGCAAACAAATTACCATAAAACTGAATTATTTTTAATGCTATTATATAATTTTCCCATGTTAAAACTTTTCAATTACATTCTTAAAAAAAAAACTCTTCACTGTAATAATCTTTATTCCTAATTTTCTTTTTAATAATCTTTATTCCTAATTTTCTTTATAATGGTTTTGTATTCATTTTAATGGCGTATGCATTCTGGATGCTGTGGATTTAAATCATTTGTATATTTGTTAAGCATCCTATCAAATATTAATGTTATTTCTAGAAGAAATTCAATTAAATTCAACTTTCTGTGTGTAGAGCAAAAGGTTTCCCCCTATATTTGTTTTAACAAAAAAAAATTAATTTTTTTATTAAAAATGTTTGATTCCTTCAATGCAACTGAAATCCTTGGCAAAATATTTATATTTTACTTCTCACGTAAATACGAAGAAATAGATTAAAAAGTCGAATTGCGTGCATCAAACAAGCGATACATAGACATTAAAACCACCCGATATATATGTATATATATACATATTTACTTTTTCTTTTCTTTATTCATCAGGCATATAAAAGAGGTTTTCAGTCAAATTGAAGAATTTTAACTCTCGCGTATAAATCAATTTCCAATACGCTTTTTTAAAACAGGATTTAAAGAACGATACATTAAAGGATTTGAGAGCAAAGAAAATACTTTTCTTGCTTCTTTCTCAAATACTACGCTTCTTTTCATAGAAATATATGATATCTTCCCTCTCGAGATAGTTGCACTTTTAATATTTAATAGACGTTTTTGAGCAAAATATATCCTTTGAAGTATTCCAGGTGCATATTTATTTCATACCATTCAAATGTTTTCCTTCAACGTCTCGATGTATTAAGAGATATTTATTTCCTTTGATGGTATCGTTTTTCGCAAGTCAAGCATAGCTCAAACATTTCCCAATAGAAATGCTAAGCAATTTTCAAACATCTTCCGTTTCAATTCATTAATAAATAGCCACCATTTTACGGAAAGGGGATCTTAAGTTATATATTCATGAAACACATGACAGCGTGTAATTGAATTTTATTTGAATTCCTTAGATATTCTTTTCAAATGTGCTCGTGGGTAGCATGAAAAAGATTTATCCATTTATTATTTTTTCATTCAAATGGTGAAAATAATTTTATTTATAAAGGTTGATCTACAGTTTTGAAATATCACGCTCTAAAAATGCTGTATTAAGTAGATGAAATACCATCCTGTGTATGTGTATAATCATATACTATAAATTACTATAAATCTAAAGCAGAAAAGCAAAATAGAAGTATAACAAGACAGTATTGGTCAAAAACATTTTATCCCCAGTGTATCAAAATTTTTCCCAGTATATAAAAAGAAAACTATAAGCATTAGAAACTAAGATTTCGAAAATTTCTAAGATTTTGTCATTTAACATTAAACCATTAGAAATGTAGTTGTAAAGAAGAAGGTATCCACCAGGTTCAATACAATGACTAATAAAATTATTAAAATTTTTGAGAATGATTTTAGATTTATCACTAACTAATCGTTGTTTGATTAATATAGTTAAAAAACATTTCTATGCATAGAAATTGATATATTAGAATTCCAATATGGTACTTTAAGAATATTAAAACCAAAGACATCTCTTTCATCATAAATAGTACTATTATGTAATAAAATCCTCTTGGGGAAATTTAAGTGAACTATTACATATCTACACATTGAATATAAATATGCATTGAATATAAATACACATGAAATATAAATATGCGGTGCATTTGCTTGAAAGGAAATAAGCTAAGATGATTATAGATTTGAACATCTTATTAAAAATGTCAAAATGATATCACATTAAAGCTATAAAATGTGTTTCAATGTATAAATCTCTTTGAATAGTGGTAATATCTGAGAAGCATATGAATTGTGAAGAAGAAAACGTTCCTCGAAATAAAGGAAGAGGAGAGCGTGATACTTTTCTATTTAGATTATTTACGTCATTCATCTTTGTTTCCTCATTCAAAGACCTAAGAAGCTTTTTGAACAGTGACCATACTTGATTGAAATATTTCGAAAAGAAAATTAAAGTGCATTTCATTTATTCTCTGAGTACAATAAGCAAATTATTCAATAAAATTCTCATTTAAATACAAATAAGATGAGAAAAACCGAATGACTTACACAGGAGAAATATCAGAATTGAACAAATATTTCCATGTCTCTAGATTGTAAAGAAAGATAGCGGTTACAAAGAGTAATAATTTGTTCAGATGGAACAAATAAAAGCTATGAACTTAAGGTAAGGGATCAGCTTATATACGAATCCGCTAATCCCGGAGATAAACGTAATATAGGAAGATTGTTTCCTGTTAATTATGCTCAATCGATTTAAATTTCTTAACTTTTTGAATTGATTTTTGTTCTAAAAAAGAAAAAAAAGTCATTTAAATCAAAAGTCAGGGTCAGATTCCGAGTTTCCTAATAGTTTGTAAAATCCACTTTCACTCATTGGGATGTCTGAATGCATTTGATCATCATACAGTGAGTTTTTTCTCTGGGACTTGAAATATATGCACCATATACAAGTTTCTTTTTCCGCTCATTTTCCCAACAAAGAAAGTGACGCAGAAAACATGACTACCGTGGAGAGCGTGCAAAATAACTAATGAATGGAAAAAATGTGTTTCCTACAGAAAGGGTTACTAAAAAAACTAACGTCGGAGTTTTATTATACAGCAATTTGATTTGAAAATATTCCATCCGCTTAGCAGCATTTTCGCCCTCATGGCATTATGTTTGAAAATAAAAGCATTTTTTTCTATTTGGCTTATGTACGAGTTTCAAATTTTAGGTAAGTCCTTGAAGAAAAAACACACTTAGCTTATAAATATGGATTATCTTGTATTTGGAAATATACAATATTTTTTTTCTTTGTATTCAAATGTTGAAAGTAAATCTAGAAAAGTTGATTTCCCGCAAATTACGCTAAAAGACAATGAAATTTTTAAATAAGTCTTATGAAATAAGTTTTATTTTTAATAAATCTTTTAAATAAGTTTTACTCTTTTAAGAAAAAAAGTATGTTCACACAACACACACACTGTTTTTAACATACTTTTAATTCAATTTTGACATTAATGAAAATGAAAATATAAAATTTACTAAGATAGTATAGTACTAGAACATTATGCTTAATTTTATAATAGTTAAGGGTTGTTTATTTTATTTTATAGATATTACATATGTTATAAAAGTGTGCTTAAATATATAAATAAAATTTTTTTAAAAAAAAAGAGTAAAATATACAATGAAATAGGTTAAACGTGAAAATGTTCAAGACGAAATATCGGTTAACGCGAAATATTACAATGATCCCGACAAATTGCTATGTATTTTCATTCATTTTCCTCTTAACACGAAAGGAAAATTACTTAACACTAAAAGATTTTGCTTTTGAGAATGAACAAAATAAAGAAAACACCAAACAATTAATGAAATTTTTGAGAAGGTTCGAACCCCGGGCTGGACAAGGCTGACTTAACCGTTCATGCCTTCAGTGGGTCGATAAATGAGTACCAAGATTGCTTGGGAGCTTGACACTGGGGTTTTCGAGTCAGACTGACCACCTGACCTGAACATCTGCTCAAGCACCTCAGGACCAAGGTCACGTATACTGAGTTGGGCACAATAGACCTTGGTCCTCATGGGCTGTCATTCCACTGAGTTAAGTTAGACATTAAGTATTATAGGAAATTGCAAGTGTATGAACACTTTTATGGTCCACTGTATATGTATATTTGTGCATGCGTAAATGTGTGTGTGTAAGTTTCAATAAAATTTTTAATTAATATTTATAAATTAACTAAATTATTTTTAATTAATTAAATAATGGACTAAATTATATAACTTTATTTTTAGCTCATTTTATTGAATGTTGAAGCAAAAGATTTATAACTGAAAATGAATATTTCATACCTTATTAGTACTATTTATAATTGCATTAAATTCTTATATTCAAGGTTTTATACAAGAATTATTTTTTCAATTTCTGAATAGTATGAATAATAGTCAGTACACTACCATCATATCTAAAATACTTCCGTTTACAGTACCTGGAAATAATGTAATTGGAAATTCAGTCATTTTTTCTTCATTTAGAATAAATAGAAAATGAGGAAATTTTCTTTTTAAGGCAAAAGTAAATTTACAATTATTGTTTTAATAAGTTATAAACTTTGTTTTATTAATAAAGCTCTCTTGTTTGATAATTGATTTTAAAATTCAATTACGTTTCAAAAAGGTTCATTCGCCTTAAATTTCGTTCACAGCTATGTATTTTTATATACTTTTTTAATTATGTCCTCCATTTCAATAAATTATCCTTGAAATATCTATTTCCTCTCACTCTGACAAATCTCTTAAATTATATCAAGAGAACTTCTGAAATAGACTCAGTTATATTAGCCAGTGTTTTAATGAAATCAGTTTTAAATGAAAATTCCTTATGCATTTTTTGTATTTAAATAACTCATTAAGAACAACGAGCATTCTAAATTATATCAAGAATACAAATTCTATTAGTTTCCTAAAAAAAGTTGAACGTTTAAGAAGTATTTAGAATAGAATTCTTGAAAATATTCGATAATAGTTGGGGTTTTTTTTCAGAGAAATCTCCGATTTGTTTGGGGAATATTTTCAAATTAAAATTTAAAATTTTTTTTAAATAGCTCATCAATTAAATTGTAACATTATCAAGATTACAAAAAGTTCGCTTTAGGAATTTGTACAAAATTTACCCGCAGTGGACTTTGGGATTTTAATTACTTTGTTAAATAAGATGTGCCTTCGAGTTATGTATTAAAATTAAATGAATTAATGAGAAAGAGGGTATATGCTTACACTAGCCACTACATTACCACTTCACCAGATATTTTATCATGTTGTAAGATTATACATTGTTTATAAGTTATCGAAATCTAGTCCTAGCATCAAGCTTCGAATTGTACAGAAAATTTTTTTTACAGCACTAGCCTCTTGATTTTGAATTTCTAAAATGGAAGTATATTAATACATCATGAACAAAAGGAAACATGTTTGTCAAATTTGTAAGTCTAATAAATGAGAAACAAGAATTTTCCCCCTTTCTTCGGCTTAGGGGTTGCTTTCAACAAAAACTCTGTACTCAAAAAAAGAAACATGCTTACCTAATTTCAAGTCGGTAAGTCTAATAATTCGGAAAGTTTCGCGATGCGTGTGTCAGTATAAGCCACTTTTCTCTTATGTATATATTCATAGTGGCCTGCCTGGGTGGCGTGGTTGGTTTGTCGCTGGTCTTCCGTACCCAAGGTTGCGGGTTGGACCCCGGCCCAAGCCGGTGGATTTTCATGATGCAGAAAACCGACAGCGGTCTTGTCGTATGATTATACGGCATGTAAAAGATCCCTAGAGTATCTGTTTGACTTGGATGCTCTCGGCAAAATTAAATCCTGGTATAGGTTCGCATCATCAGAGCTCAGGTACCTCCCTCTAGGGAGGAAACTGAGCGTCAAAATTATCTGCAGCGATTGGCATCCACCTATACGCCACCGCACTAAAAAGTGATACCAACTTCCAGGGGGATGTACTAGGTTTGCAATGGTCAATGAACAATTCGCAGCCCATTAAAAATAATATATATATATTCATAGTGTACGTCACATGGGACCAATAAAGACTCTTGCTTTTAAAACTCAAGAATTTTAGTTTTGCATAGAAAGATTTAAACGAAGGCCAGTAGCTTTATGCGGCGAATCTTTCCTAGCGAGAGACAGAACAGCAACTCAACCTTCCTTACAGATTGAATTACACCAGAGATTCCGAAACGTTTTGTCTCATAGACTCCTTGCAATTTATTTCGGTTTCGTGTAGACCCGTGATTACGTAATTTTAAATTCAAGTAAAATTATCAACTTAAATGTCTTTTTGACAGCTGTGGTATAGAGATACTTACTTTAAAAAATTTAAATTTTGACTGTAGTGAAGTATAGTGTTTAAAACTTAAGAAACGCATGTTTATTAAAAAATAAAATTTAATTAATACATGAAATAACTGATCAACAAACCAATGTTTATAATGGAAGGAGGACATCAGGTTCTTCAATATCAAATTTAAAACATTTGCCATCAATCTTGTCAGGTTTAAACCTAAATCTCTTCGGTTAGTAGAGTCCAATCTATTTTTTCCTTCTTTTTTTATTTTGGAGATTTGAACCTCGCTGATACTCCTTCTCACTAGGAATAGCAACCATAAAAACTTTCTCATAATGCTCCATAATTCAGGATAAATAACAGGTATGGCAGATTGTATGTGGGAAAATTTTCAACGTCTAACATTATACTCCTTAGCTTAATTCTGGCAATGATGTTTGAAATGATGTCCTTGTTTTAGTAAAATTGCTGTTGTCACCTTGTACCTATAAATTATTCTAATTAAATATAGTAAATAAATCTGGTTTCCATTTTATTAATTTTTAAAAAAATTTAAGTCTGGATCTGGTTTAATGGAAGCCACTATCGTAGACCCCCATTTAACTCCAATGAACCTCCAAATTATTTTTTCTCTGACGTGAACTCCTTGCAGGCCGCCATAGACCTTAGGAGTCGATATAGACCACTTTGGGAATCGTATTTCACAAAAGATACATACGGTCAATTGCGTTGGTAAAAGGCATATGATAGTAAAACTAATTATTTTGCACAAAATACATATAAAATAGATATTGTAAATAGTAATAAGAATAGGAAAGAAATTAAGTATAGCATATAAATGAACATACAAAGCACATTAATAATAAAAATACATTATTATTAATAATAAACATACTTTTTGAATAATATAATAAAAATGTAATTAGAATAATAATGAAAGTACAATTTGAATAATAGAAAAATACAATATCTACCAAACATACAGATTAGTAAACAATACACATACCATGTTAGTATATGATATTCAAACGAGGAAGATATGCGCAATAACTCTTACAGAATAAAAATAAAAAATGAAATTTCAAATATTTAAAAATTACTATGAAAGAGTGGGACAAGCTGTTTATTATCTATTATTTTTTAATCTCGGCGTAATGCTTTCTTATAAAAGATAATAATCTTACTTATTTGCTGTAGAATTAGTTATTTTTACGTGGCATACAACCCACTATTTATAATAATGGCTTAATACAGGCTTCAAGCTCATTCCTTCTTTAAATAGTTACTAAGTAAAAATAAAGTCTTAAAAAGAGACTTTATAATTACACTGCATTCCGTATTTTTTTTCTTCGGTATATGTGAGGAAATTCATCTTTATAATTCAAAGATGTTGCACTGTTCCTTTGAAATTGTGATCTTAGTACTTTAAATCTTAAGAGTTTATTTTCGTTATTTAATTGTTGATTGCACAAAACATTCGAGAACCTTTTGCAAAAAAATATTTTTGATTCTAAGATATGTTTTGCATTGAATTATCAAATTGCAAAAAAGGGAAAAAAATCATGCAAGTATCCTAATAGCTAATAAATTCTATTAACAAACCATTAAAAATGCAAAAGTCTTCAAATGAAAGGGTTCGCTTGATGATTAAAAGAGAAAATGATATTTCAATAAAATTGTAGTAGCATGGTGCCAAAATCAAAAAATAATTTATAACATGAAAGTCAATGAAATTTGTTCACCAGTTTTTTTTAAATTATAAATAAAAGTTAAATAATCGTTACTACGAGAAATTGATAGATATTATAGTTGTATACAATAAACAAATGTGAAAACTAAAAACAAAAAAAAGGAATTAAATAGGAGCTAAATATTATATTCTTGATACCAATGCGTTGCTATGAAGTTCAATTAGTAAAATTAACAAGGCTAATTTCCATATCATTGTTTTCAATATTTTGGAGATTGAGATAGATTTATTAAAAGAAATTTATTTAGCTTATAATCTAAAATTAATTTGATTTTTAAGACCATTTTTTGTGGAAAATATGCTTTTCACTTCCTACTTGAATTTATTCTAAGGCAAGGTGTTTTATGTACTGCGTTTCTTTTTATATCACGTTACATGATATTTATAAAATATAACTTTCAAATATTAAAATCTACAAAAGTAATATAATTAAAATATGTTTTGTTTTCAAAACCTTAAGAATTTATGCATGTTACTTTCCAGGAAATTTCAAAAACAGGGGACAAAACTAAGTAAGACATTGAAAGTTGTACAAAAGCATTTAGTTTTCTTCTCGTGTGTTCTTTAGTAGAACACAAGTGGTAACGTCTATATTTATTTATGCTTGATTTTTTCAATATGTTCATTGAACAGGACCAAATGTGGTGTTTTTATGTAGCCGTAACTGCGTCTTGAAGCATTTTGTTGTGTCGAATATTAAGAAACTTCACTAAAAACAAGAGTTAAGTTCCAGTCGAAAGCCAATTTTGAATAAACGAGAAAAAAAATATATCAGATACCAAAAAATAATCACGTTTGGTTAGGTGATCTTCATAATATAACGAATCAAAAAGCTATCAAAACAGCTATGCGCTAATGTGTCTAAACATGTGTTTGCGCATTCTATAGATACAAATCTAAATTAAAGTTTTTTCGCCACATCGAGCAAATATCGCCATATATATTTATCGCCAAATATCACTTCAGCTTTATTCTAAGCTCAGTAGATAAATGTACTGCGAATTAATGATTCCGTATTTGAGGTTTCATATAGACATGAAAACTGGGTGTTTCTCAATGGCGTAGCTGGTCCTAAGAGGGCCTTGTATCGAAATTCCTATTGGGGTTCCTTTTTTGGGGTTCATTAACATTTTACGGTTTTTCTCACACATTTTGGGGCCCCGTATCTTTGATACGGGGGTAGCTACGCCTCTGGTAATACTTAAGAAGGGTGACACAAATTATATATTCTGTTACAAGCTCGAGGCTTATAGAGCAAACCCTATAATTGTTCCGAGATACATGAAGGCTATCGAAGATAGAATGTATATTTTGTAAGGGTATAAAATAGACTACAGAGACTACATACGTTTTATTGAAGTGAATCTAAGCAAAGAAATTAATTTTGCAGGAAACAATATCTTTTGCTATAAAGTAATCCAAGTCCGTATACGTTGAACTTACACCCCCCATGAGTACGCAGAAAATGTTTGTCGGTTTTGCAATGGCATGCAGCAAGCCTATATATCTCTGTCTTTTTATACAAAATATATAAAGAATTCTTAAGGTATCCGACTACGTTCAGAACCATGATTTTAAAAAAACGCATAGATATATAATTTTCATGATATTTAGTGTCACTCAGATTAGAATACATGCATAAAATTGTTTTAAGGACATTTTGACAAAAAACATTTATTTAAATATAATATTTTGGCAAAAAATTAACTTAGAATAATCATCTTTTTTCCAAATGTTCTCCTTTGTGAACAATGGTTCTATTATAGTAATATTTTGCCTGTATAAAGCCCAGATCTCTCTACAGAGGCTCAACTAGAATGTTTGAAAAATTCACATTATTTTCAGAGTTACCACCAATTGAAATAATTATTGGCGTTTTTTTCTTAAAATTGCTCCCCTCTGTTGTCGTAAAATTTAAATAAACCCACTTCTAAGTTATATATTTCAAAAATTCTAGTTGAGCCTCTGTAGAGAGGTCTGGGCTATATACAGGCAAAATATTATTATAATAGAATCATTTTTCACAAAAGGAGAACATTTGGAAAAAGATTATTCTTTTTGCCAAAATATTGTATTTAAATAAATATTGTTTTGTCAAAATGTCCTTAAAACAATTTTATGCATATATTCTAATCTAAGTGACATTAAATATCATGAAAATTATCCATTTATGCGCTTTTGAAAATCACGGTTCCGAACGCAGTCGGATACCTTAAGATACAGTTGTTACACAAATGTGAGAAAAAATACCCATACAAACGCTGTGAGCCGATTAGTTTCTTCCATGCTTAAACATCTTTTTGCGGTTATTCACCGTAAAGGTAAAAATAACTTATTGAAAATTAAACCTAGTAAGCATTCTTAACCCTTATTCAGCTAAGAAACACATAACCATTTCATTTATTACAGTAAACGATTCCGATGTAAAATTAATACAAATGAATAGACATGGAAATCATTTGTGAAAATGAAAGTTTTGTCTTATAGAAATCAACGAAAAACGACTCAAATTATTTGCCAAAAACCGTAAAACATTTTTCTTCAAATAAGGGTTTCTTGATTCCATTTGAAATAGTTATCTACTTCTATTAACAGTATAAGTGGAATTCACATTACTTCTCTTTCCCATACTCCAAAATTGTTTTATAAAATTGTGCTTAAAATTTACACTAATGTATTATACGTAGAAAATGAGAAACATTCATTTTATACATTTTTAAAGTTTTTCAATGAAATAATGTACGTTTAAAAATTTGAAAACCTAATACACAATAAAGGAGTTAAAGGATTATTCAAACAGTATAAATGGTTGCTACATTTATAAAGAAAGAATAAAAAATAATTAGTAAAGTTTGTAAGGGAAATTAAACTTTTAAATTTGTTACAAATGTACACCCTCAGGATAAGCTGTAACAATAGGGGATGCGTCCCCAGGTAGTGCATCCTTGTCTGAAGTGAAGTTACATGCTACCCTTCACCTCGAAAGTAACATCTCTCTAGACATCTTTCGCCAGATTTAGATGCAGGTATCTCCGCTGCATGAAATTCATTGAGGGGGGGGTGAGACATTTTTTTTCGTTGTACCTGCCCCCTTGCTTCCTTTCCCGCTCAATTTTCCAATGATTTGGTGTCTCCTTGAGACAGCTGTCAGTTAAACATCAAGATGTCTGGTTGAACATTTAGCTACACCGCCTCTTGGCGTAAGCTTTCCTGTACCAAGAGGATTGATATTCGCAACAGCAAATGCATGACTTCAGTAATTTAATTAAAAAAATCCTGTTTTAAACAGTGTATCTTAGATATTTAAAACTATGTGTTTTATTCTAATCTTTATTAAATAAATAAGTATTACTCTGTGTTATAAACTATATTCCTGTATATTGGTGCGAGAGTATATCGTTCCAAAATAGAGTTTTAAAAGTATTTAAATTAATAGCTACCTTTTCATAAATATTTTATTCAATTAATAATATATTGCCACACGCATAATTTGCTACAGGTCCCGATAGCCGAGTTGGCAGAGCGTTGGACTGAACTTCCTCAGGTCTCGGGTTCGAATCCCGGCCCCGGCAGATTTATCCAAAGACTGGAATTTTGTTCTCGTTTTTAATGTATTGTTTCTCTAGGTTCTAGATGAATCCAGATCATTCTTTAGAGTGCATACTGGGTATTTCTCGAATATTCCGAAGTGTATAAAAGCAGAGTTCATCGCCAGTTGGGCATGTTCTCAGTCCAGTGTTGTACGAGCTCCCAGCGTTAGAATAAATCTAATTGTTTATAATTGAACTGTGTACTTCTTTCGAACTCCGTGACAAGTTTGGTGGAGGCGCGGGGTACAATTACGTCAAACGTGGATAATAGCGACAACCTTCGCAGGAGCCTCCGGTTAAGAGGATTATTCCCCGAATTCGGAGTGTTAAAAGAAAATAGTAGGAAGAGGACAAAAATGCCGACCGAGCAAGAAGCCAAGCCCGCTGTAGTAACACCTTCGTTACAGCAATGGAGAAGCCCATCGACCTTCCGAGGAGCGCCTGGGGAAGACCCTCTCAAATGGCTTAAAGAGTACGATCGAGTAGCCAACTTTAACAAGTGGGATGACATGATGTGCCTGGCTAACGTTTATTTCTTTCTTGACGGTACTGCGAGACAGTGGTATGTCAACAACGAAGACGCCTTAGATTCCTGGGAAGCGTTTAAAAATGGACTAAGTGGACTTTTCGGTGACCGTCAAAAATATACCAGAGAAGGGCA
Organism: Trichonephila clavipes; assembly: GCA_019973935.1. Classification (NCBI taxonomy): domain Eukaryota; kingdom Metazoa; phylum Arthropoda; class Arachnida; order Araneae; family Nephilidae; genus Trichonephila; species Trichonephila clavipes. Next base: position 735,216 of record BMAU01013744.1, read on the forward strand.
GAAGAACAACTAAAATACCGAGCCCAGCGTTCAGGCGAGAGTACACAGTCCTACATACAAAGTGTATTAGGACTTTGCCAAGAGGTAAATCCCTCTGATGAGAAGACGAAAAAGTGTCACACCTAATGAAAGGTGTTGCTGAGGATATTTATCAGGCCCTGTTGACGAGAAATCAACGACACAGCAAGTTTTATCAAATGGTGCAACTATATCGAAGATATGAAGCAGAAGAGAGTTGGTCGACCGAGATTTGAAAGGCTTCCAAACGTCGTACCGGTTGCATCCCTGAAGGATGAGACTGATTTGGTCTCTCTTATTCGCACAATCGTACGAGAAGAAGTCCATCGACTAGTTAACCAGACGCAAGAATCTTTGGACTCCGATCCCCAATCCTTAGAAGAGATCGTTCAAGACGAAGTTGAAAGGGTTTTGGCCCCAGTGTCAACAAAACCTACAGAAACTAGACCACGACCAACATACGCCGCTGTAACCAGGAAATACAGAGCTCCTGTTCAGAAATTCCCACCTGAACCAAGAAAAACAGATGTGTGGAGAACGGCTGACGACAGACCTGTTTGTTTCCACTGCGGACGTCCTGGACATGTAATGCGCTACTGCCGAGAGAGAAAGGCTGTCTTTGACAACTCTCGAAACCGCCGACGGAACTTCGACGACGTTGGTACTGAAGAAGAAATACGCCGACCAAACTCTTCTCGCCGTTTTACGCCAAGTCCCACGAGAGGCCGATCCCCAATACGTCGTTACAGATCCCCGTCGCCATATCGCCGATCCAGTCAGTCGCCAGGCCGTAGGAGCAAGGAAAACTAAAGAGAGCGACCTTCCAAGGAGGTGAGGCCGCGTGTACTGGAAATCCTCCGTCGACCGCCAAGATGACTGGTAACCAACTAGACGTAATAATAGATAAGAAGCCGATACGTGCTCTAGTAGATTCTGGGGCATCGTTTTCTGTCATATCCGATAATTATCGCCGATTTTTAAAGAAAGTTCTGTTTGCTGATGCCAAGAGCGTTATGCTGAAAGTTGCGGATGGAAATTTTGTTCGGCCGATAGGGAAATGTGTTTTACGTGTCCGTATAAACAATCGAGAACTGCCTTTTGAATTTATTGTTTTATCACATTGTAGCCATGACGTCATCCTAGGATGGGACTTTTAGAGGCGTCTCAAGCCGTTATAGACTGTGGACAAAATGAACTTGTTCTAGAAGACATCTGTCGAGACTCCACAGCGCCTGACGCTTGGAATTTGTATGCCACCAGAGACTATACACTTAAGCCGCATTCTTTAACTAAAATAACAGTATCAGGATATCAAACCCGAGGAGACATAAATGTAGTTCTAGATGGCAGCAAACATTTGCTCTTCGAGAAAAATATTGCTACACCGTCCATGGTATCCACATATCGTAACGGAAAAAGTGATGTCTGGGTTACCAACCTGCAGTTCCGAAACCAAATCATCCCTAGAGGAATGTGCATAGGCCAAGCTGAACCACTAAATGAAGGGCATCTATGTGTTATTTCCGACACATCGGGTTGCTTAGATGACCAGCAAGAAACTTCGGAGACACAGATGAATTGTTCGTTAATGATGTCACCCAAGTTAAGTGACGAACAGAGAAACAAGCTATCCGAACTACTCCGGAAATTTTCTGGGATTTTCACGAAGACCGACAAGTCGACAGCCGCGAAGACGAATGTGAAACACAGGATTTTTACTGGTGATCATGCTCCAATCAACCAACGAGCCTACAGAGTCTCGCCGACTGAAAGACGCATCATTCATGAAGAGGTTCAGAAAATGCTTGATGAAGGTATCGTCCAACCCTCTGAAAGTCCTTGGTCATCACCCGTTGTGCTCGTAAGAAAAAAAGACGGTAGTTGGCGTTTTTGCGTCGATTATCGCAAGCTGAATAGCGTCACGAAAAAAGACGTTTATCCTCTGCCTCGTATTGACGATACGCTCGACTGTCTGAAAGGTGCCAAGTTCTTTTCTTCCATGGATCTCCGATCTGGTTATTGGCAAATAGAAATAGACGAAGCGGATCGAGAAAAGACGGCATTTATTACCCCCCAAGGCTTATACGAGTTTTAAGTCATGCCGTTTGGTCTCTGTAATGCACCTGCGACCTTCTAGAGAATGATGGACAATTTGCTACGCCATTTTAAATGGACTATGTGTATTTGTTACCTAGATGACATAATAGTGTTCTCAGAAACTTTTGAAGACCATCTTATACGATTAAGACTTGTTCTAAAATGTCTTCAGGAAGCTGGTCTTAAATTAAATTCAAAGAAATGTCTTTTTGCTGCCCAAGAAGTAAAGATTCTAGGCCATCTTGTATCTAGTAATGGTGTTCGTCCCGATCCCGACAAAATAAAAGCCGTAAGAAATTTTCCCACTCCAAAGAATATACATGGCATACGAAGTTTTCTTGGCCTTTGTTCATACTTTAGAAGATTTATTAAAGGTTTCTGTTATCTCGCCGAACCTTTGCAGTCGTTGCTGAAAAGTGGCGTGGAGTTTCATTGGGGTCCTGAAGAGGTGGAAGCATTTAACAGTCTTAAGAAAGCACTTACTTCGGATCCAGTATTGGGGATGTACGACGAAAGAGCTTCTACAGAAATCCATACTGATGCAAGCGGGTACGGTATCGGAGCTGTCCTAGTACAAATTCAGAATAATGTCGAGAAAGTTATAGCATACGCTTCTAGAACTCTGACAAAAGCCGAAAAGAATTATTCCACCACAGAAAGGGGAATGTCTTGCCATCGTATGGGCTACCAACAAATTCCGGCCGTACATCTTCGGAAAACACTTTACTGTTGTAACTGACCATCATTCCTTGTGCTGGCTCATGAATTTAAAGGATCCTTCAGGAAGGCTTGCCAGATGGGCCCTCCGACTTCAAGAGCATGATTTTGACGTAAAATATAAAACCGGTAAGAAGCATAGTGACGCCGACGCTCTTTCGAGAAATCCAGTGGAAGAGGAAACGGAAACACCAGACAAATTTTTAGCAGTCACGACGAGTATGAACCTTGCGATGGAACAGAAAAAGATCAAGACCTTGCGAAATTAAAACTTTTGAGCAACTCATCCAAAAACGAAGAATTCAGATTCATCGACGGTATCCTTTGCAGGAAGAATTTTGATCCAGATGGAAAGTTGTGGTTACCAGTCATTCCTAAACATCTACGAGCAGACATACTAAGGCACTTTCATGACGCCCCCACCGCAGGACACCTTGGTTTCGCGAAAACTTATGACAGGATTCGCAAGAGATTTTACTGGCCGGGAATGTACCTAAATGTCGTTCGGTATGTCATGCATTGTCGGGAGTGCCAAAGGAGAAAATCCGTTCCTCAACGACCACCTGGACGTTTAGTTCCCATCCTCCAGCTATAGCTCCTTTCCATCGCATTGGAATTGATCTCCTTGGGAGATTTCCAAAGTCTGCTCAAGGAAACAAATGGATAATAGTCTGCACGGATTACTCAACGCAATATGCAATAACAAAAGCCTTGCCGACAGCCGAAGTCGACGAAATAGCGAAGTTCTTACTTGAAGAAATTGTCCTCAGGCATGGAGCTCCTCGAGTAATTATCACAGATCGTGGAGCCGTCTTTCGATCCAGACTTGTTTCCTCTCTCGTCGACTTGTGTAACATTGATCATCGTTTCACAACGGCGTATCATCCCCAAACAAATGGACTGACGGAGCGCTTCAATAAGACCTTGGCCGACATGTTGTCAATGTATGTGGATGTAGAGCAGAAAATTGGGATGAAATTCTACCATTTGTAACCTTCGCTTATAATACCGCTAAACAAGAGACCACAGGTTTTACGCCGTTCTATTTACTTCATGGTCGTGAAGCGGAAACGACACTAGATACAATGCTACCATTCTGTCCTAACGATTTTGATGACAATAACATCACCAAGATAGCAGCTAGAGCCGAAGAATCGCGACAGCTAGCCTGAGTGCACACTCTGAGAGCTCAAGACAAAGATCGTCGACGTTACGATTCCAAACACCAAATGGTATCCTATGCTCCCGGAGATCTCGTATGGATTTATACTCCAGTGAGAAAAGTCGGTCTCTCCGAAAAACTCTTAAGAAGGTATTTCGGACCGTATCAGGTGCTACGCTGTTTATCAGCCGTGACTTACGCAGTACAAGATTTTGATCCTGCTTCACGAAAAGAAAACTAAGAGAAGTTGTCCATGTACTGCGTATGAAACCGTACCATGATCCCGCCGAGCAAATCGAGACCGAGGATATTCCTCCCAAAGAATCATACAAAGGACCCATCACTCGTTCCAGAATAAAGACCCTTGAACAAAGTGACAGCGGGGCGCTGTCTTTTTCGAGGGGAGCAATGCCACACGCATAATTTGCTACAGGTCCCGATAGCCGAGTTGGCAGAGCGTTGGACTGAACTTCCTCAGGTCTCGGGTTCGAATCCCGGCCCCGGCAGATTTATCCAAAGACTGGAATTTTGTTCTCGTTTTTAATGTATTGTTTCTCTAGGTTCTAGATGAATCCAGATCATTCTTTAGAGTGCATACTGGGTATTTCTCGAATATTCCGAAGTGTATAAAAGCAGAGTTCATCGCCAGTTGGGCATGTTCTCAGTCCAGTGTTGTACGAGCTCCCAGCGTTAGAATAAATCTAATTGTTTGTTTATAATTGAACTGTGTACTTCTTTCGAACTCCGTGACAAAATATCCTATGTGTAATGCTGTGTCTAAATATTAAGTTTTAGAGATTAGTTATTACTAGTTTCAAATTAATTTGAATATTTAGCGTAAAAATAAGTGGAGTTTAAAGATTTAAACTCTCTATTTTTTCCCCAAGAATAATTCGATCATCCGCATATCTAAATAAATAAACGATATTATCAAAGTTACTTTTCAGAAAAGTATAAGTATAAATAATTACTGATAGAGGGTTACGTTGTGGCAAAACTTTAAAATGTATATATGTGTGTGCTTATGGGTATTGTAACTTTAATTAATACAATTTTCTTTAAGGATTAAATTATTGGGAGTATTAAAGTTCTTAAAATTTATAACGTGATTTAAACAATTTATATTATAAAATTTGTAAAAGCTCTAATATTATATCTGTTGAATTAAAATAATCTTAAATTAATAGCTATGTATATATAATAATTTTTTTTTGAATGATGAAGAACTCTTTGCCCAATAATAACCATAAATAACCATAATAACCCAATAATAAATCCCAATAATAACCATAATACTTAAAATTATAATTTTTAAAATATTGTGTAAAATAGATTATAATAATTTAACGGAAATATTTTAATGTAAATTTTAAAACTATTAATAACAGTTCGAAATTTAACTGGCTTTTTATGATATTTTCCAGTAAAAAATATATGAGGTAAATTTAAATAAATTTATTATTAATTTATTTTTTTAATTAAAGGGCAAAATATATTTATTAAATTTTCTATCATATAGATCTTATTTGTATATTATTACTTTGAAAACACTAAAGAATAGTATAAAGCACGCGCAGTAGTAGTTACACATCATATCATAATAACCATGAACCGTATCTATAAATACAACAATAAAATCTTTTTTACAAATCTTTAATTATAGTTTTAATATCCCACATATGTAACATCTAAAAATTAATTATATAATTTAATATGGTACTTATATTATTCAAAAGCTTCTACTGTTGTAAGCCGTATTTAAGAGCTAAATCTGCAGTTAACTTATCAACCATTACTATCCATTCTCTTTGTAAAGGGTCTTTTTTTAGAGGTATAGAACTTTAAATTGCAATAAAACAACGATGTATTATTCGATTGACATGAATTTTTTTTTATTCGAAAGATAATCTTGTGGCATTACATTTTAAATATGATTTCTGGCATATGACTGCCACGGCTGGCTCGGATGTAGTCCAATCTGGACGTCCAATTTTCGATGACTTTTTCCAACATTTGTGGCCGTATATCGGCAATAATACGGCGAATGTTGTCTTCCAAATGGTCAAGCGTTTGTGGCTTATCTGCATAGACCAATGACTTTACATAGCCCCACAGAAAATAGTGTAGCGGTGTTAAATCACAAGATCTTGGAGGCCAATTCACAGGTCCAAAACGTGAAATTAGGCGGTCACCAAACGTGTCTTTCAATAAATCGATTGTGGCACGAGCTGTGTGACATGTTGCGTCGTCTTGTTGGAACCACAGCTCCTGGACATCATGATTGTTCAATTCAGGAATGAAAAAGTTAGTAATCATGGCTCTATACCGATCACCATTGACTGTAACGTTGTGGCCTTCATCGTTTTTGAAGAAGGATTCCACCAGCCCATAAAGCGCACCAAACAGTCAGTTTTTCTGGATGTAACGGTGTTTCGACATACACTTGTGGATTAGCTTCATTCCAAATGCGGCAGTTTTGTTTGTTGACGTAGCCATTCAACCAGAAGTGCGCTTCATCTCTAAACAAAGTTCGCTTATGAAAAACGGGAACAACGGCAATCTCGTTTTGGGCCCATTCGACGAATCTCTATGAGGCGTGAGTCTATTCATGATGAATTGCCAAACCAAACTGAGAATAAATCACTTGACAGCTGTTAAATCGGTCGCCATCTTGGAAAGTAATGCCAATTTAAACTTCTATACCTGGGAAAAAAACACTCTTTATATATTTTAATTTTTTATATTGGTAACATATTTAGTTTAATATGAAACTCCGTATGCATATAGGCAATACTTGCTGTTTGATTGTTCTTGTGTTGAATAGTGTCTTGCAAGAATAAATGTAGTTAAATATTCAACGCACTAGTAAATTGTTACAGCTTGTTGTGAATTCATCCGCCGATGTTGACTTTCCAGACTATAATTTATATTTTGCCAATATGATTTTATTGTGTTCTCGTATTGGTAAAATGTTTATTTCTCATTTACGTATTAATTGTTTATTAATAGGTCCAATAGATGGCGCTGGCTGTTTTTGAGATTTGTATATAAGAGTCAGAGAATTAGTTAGTACTTTTACCAATCAGGAGACTCTCACCCATCAAGGCCCATCCACTTCAGGCCACATCCAACATTTTCGATATGGGATGGAGGTACGCTTCGCGTTCCATTTCCCAGGGACGACCAGCAAGCAGTTCTTTTCATGGTTTTAATATGGAAAGCTCTGCTTATGTTATTAATAAAGTTTATTTTTGGACAGGAACTCAGACAAAAACTCTGTCTTATTGCACTCAACGCACAATCGGATTTTGAAGTCTACTGACTCAACCGTTGTCTCAAAGGTTTCTTATACAGCTTCATAGAAATTTGTGGAAGAGTCGATACCACATATTTTTCGATGGTTCCTTGGCGATATAATTTTTCGTCAAATTTGTCACAAATCTGCCAAACCCAGTTCAACATTTCTAAGGTTGCCACTATCTTCAATTTCATGCTGTGAAGCGGATTATATGGGAAATAAATGAACGAAGCGTTTTCCTGAAACGCATTACATAACTTGAATGATTATAAATACGGGCACATCCAAATAAGACAGTCAATAAGGCATCACTGTCATTATCTGTTAAGTGTATTTTAGTAAAATAAATCATTTTTGGAGAAGTAATATCATGAATATATATGAAATATGAAGAAAAAAAAAATGCTTCTCAAAATGAAAGAAACAAAATATCTTTTAATTTAGATTATATGCACATGATTTTCGTTTTCCTTACTGATTTAAAGAACTATGCAAACCAATATTGATAATACGATGCTAAAATATTTCAAAAATAGAAATAAAAGTATAGCTATTGCTTCCCCGGAGCATTGTAAGCAATTTATTCAATAAAGTACCCATTTAAATGCAAATTAAATGACAGAAACAGAATGAGTTTCAACAGAAATATCACAAATTAATGAATAATTCCATATCTCTAGGCTGCATAAAAGGAATAGCGATCATATTCATTACTTCGGTCGATATTCCATCAAAAATTTTAAATTTTAATTCAAAAAAAATTATTATATAAATAAATGTTAATTTTAAAACAACGAACTATGTTTAACGATAATTTCTTCAGATTAAAAAAGCAAATATACATATATATATATATATATATATATATATATATAATGTTGTAGTTACTAATTCCACTGATCGTCAAAGGCCAGAAAAATATTTAGAGAGAGACTATGTGTATTAAACTAAAAGAATATGTGAAGATAAATGTTCCTAAAAATAGTGTTTTAGATATATGTAAAAGTTTTGAGAATAATTTTAATTCGAAACACATCAACTAATTTATGTTTGGATTAAATAAAACACACAGAATTATGAATTACGAAAGAAATACTAAATGCCGATGAAAAAAAGATTGCATATTATAATATACATTCACAAACATTCGAAACATAAACACAAAATAAAAGTCAATGCAACTGCAAAATATTGAATAGAATATTGTACATTATTACACATGAATAAATCTCATTATAATATTAATTTCTCCAGCATATTTAAAAATCACATTTCAACACTTTCCCAATTCATAATATCACTATTAAAAAAGTTTTTAAATGGTACAATAAAAAATAGGATGATCCATTTTTAACAATAATGTGTCTATAAAGCAGGAAATCTTACTGTCTTGAAAATGTAATGAATGTAAAGAATTTATTGATAAATATCTCCTGCTTGTTATTACAGGGTATCTCAATATTGTAAAAGACAATAATCACAGAAATATAATGAATAAAGGTACTGGTTTAAGGTTTATAATTTCCAATAATATAATGAGGTAATTATGAATCAATTATATAAAGATATTGTGTATATATATATAAGCAATTCATTTACGAAATAGCTATTAAATATAGATTGCCTTTAGAGGTATTCATGGAATTCAAATATAATATTACACAAGAGCTTAATAATTATAACTTTAGTACAGTTAATAATATCTCGTATAAAGATATTAAAATAGGGAGCACAAAGTTACAAGCGTTCATGGTCTTCTTCAAGCTACACGTGCTTCCTGGGTGGTGCTAAATAAGTAACAGCGATCACTGTTATCCGAGCCTCCAAAAGTTAAGAATGAGGCCTCGGCCTTCTGAAGATAAAAGAAAACGTCATTTTCAGAGCACGAAGACAACCACCTACGCAAATTGTTTCGGAACGCAGGTCGACTAAATAACTCTAAATTATCTGAATTAAAAACCAATATTTTAAAACTAGACGCAGACATATTCTTTATTGTTTAAGCAGGCGCTTCAACGTATGTTACACATTTTTATCAAGCTCCAGACTGTTCCTTATTTTTAATGAAAAGTTCTAGACAAATTGCATCTGGCATAAATGTTTCCGTACGCGACTCCATTGCGAGCAAAGACACTGTCATTCATGAGATTAACAGCCACGACAAACTTGAAGCAATATGCATAAATGCCTGGAAGAATGGGATCCTTTTCAAAACTGCTGGAACGCGCCATCATATTTTCCTAGAGAACCACCTATAGATAGATCCTTTGCTGCTAACCTAGACTTCAGAAAAGATGGTCCTAGGGTACACAGGTGCGTATCTCGCCTTAACAACAAAAAGTCCTCTCAGCACCGCGAACCAATAACAGCAAATGGCTAGTTACGCTGACCAGCCCCCCAGAAGTTGCGACCACCCTCAGTAAGAATTATGCAGCAATCACACACAGCAGGCTTCACATAACCGCGAAAGACCAAAAATCAATTAAAAAAAAATTTCCTGCCCCGAGCTCAATTGAGCAAGGTTCTCTTATCTTAAATAAAGACTTTTCCTACGATGATCTTCTTGCGACCATTTCTATGAAGAAAGGAAAGTCTACCGGACCTGATGGGGTTCTCCCAGAACTCATCATTAACCTTGGCTCGCTGGCTCTGAGAACTTTCTTTAAGCTCATCAATTTAACATGGAAAACACGAGTAACCCACCAAGGAATAAAAGCGGAGGTTATTTCGTTGCTGAGTAATGAAAACCTGCAAACAGTCTTGACAGCTATATGCTCATTTCACTCACAAGTGCTTGTTGTAAAATTGCTGAGAAGATGGTTGAATGCAGACTTCGGGAGTTTTTGGAGTCAAAAGGCGCCATTAGCGATTGTCAAGCAGGTTTTCGAAGGTATATGTCCACTATGGACCAAGTTATAAAACTCACCCAGGCAATAAAAGACGGTTTCCACCGAAAACAATCCACCCTTGCTGTGTTGGTGGATTTCAAAGCTACATACGACAAAGTGTGGCGTTGCATGATGCTACACAAGCTGAAGAAACAAGAAATATTAGAAAAGTTATTGCACTGGGTACAGAGCTTCCATTCACAGTACAACATCCGATACAGGTTTCTAAATACCACCTCTCCCTGGAAACAAATGCATCAAGGCTTGCCACCGGGAGCAGTTCTTAGTTGTCTTCTCTTCAACATCATGATAGACGACCAAGAGGTAGCCATTCAAAAGGTCCCCGGAGTTTCTTGCCTCTTCTTTGCTGATGACGGGGTATTGTGGGCCACGGACAGTAATATTCGCCCCTTGCAAGATGCCTTGAATAGCTCCCTACTAAATCTTGCAACATGGGCCAACACCAACAAAATGGAAGTCAGTGTTGAGAAGAAAGTTTCCCAACTCTTCACTCTGTCTACCAAACAGCACATTTTCCACCTATAATATAAAGGACTTCCTCTTAAACTGGTGTTTTTGTCCAAATACCTTGGAATCAATATACACAGTAAGCTCCACTGGGGCACTCACATCACAGAAGCATCAGAAAAGGGCATAAAACATCTAAATCTCCTGAAGAGACTAACTGCTACCAAGTGGGGAGCTACCCAGGATGTTTTAACTACAGTGTATGAAACCTATGTCCATCCAGTGTTGGACTATGGCTGTTAAGTTGAGACCCTGGCAAGTGCAACCAACCTTGGAAAGTACGAAGTCGTTCAGAACAGCACCCTCAGAATTATAGTTAGTGGAGCCAAATCAACTCCAATTACTGCAATGCAACTCCATACCGGCAACGAACCTCTTGATAGTCGTAGAGACAAGTTCACTCTCATATTTTGGGAGAGAGCCAGAAGAGTAGATTACAGGTACTGGAACGAGAATAGATGTGCAACACAGAGACTCAAGACTCAGACTTCTCCTCTTTCACATGCGGAACATCTTATGAAGAAGCAGCAACTTCTGCTACTAATGACTCACCGTGCTCCTATATAGTTCTACTTCATAGTCGCTACTGCCCTTCCATCCAAACGGCTCAACCTAACTTGACATTAAATAAGGCTGATGCCATTCCTGAAGAATTAAAATCCTGCGCTCTGGAAACGATCGAAGAAAGATATCCAGCAAATTAGTGGCTTCATATTCACACTGATGGTTCATACCTGCCAGAAACAAACGGAGCCGGCGTGGGATGGTTCTGTAGGCTGTTTGAGGGCTCATTGGCCGTGAGAAAGAACGCCATCAACTACGATGGTGAGGTCTTAGCTGTTTGTGAAGCTACAACGCATTTACTATCTACTGGCCTAGTCTTCTTCATAGACTCCCAAGCTGCAATTTTAGCTTTAAGCAGTAATATTCCAACTGACTGCCTTAACACAATTCAGTGCCGAACTAAAATTCTAGAGCTCATCTCATATGGCTGGACAATGGCCTTATAGTGGTTCTCAAGTCATGTGTTAGGATCCCCGGCAATGAAAGAGCCGACCAAAAAGCCATGCAGGGAGTGGGGTCGACTCAACCGGAAGTCCCCTTTACCCTCAGAAGAGCAACGAACATCATCTCCACACACATTGACAAATATACTACCATCACCCAAAAAAATGAAGAGTTTTGGAAAGCCATGGGAAACTCTTGCCACTGTGGGCCCGATCCCGAGGCACCTGGAGAGAGCCGAGGCTGTTGCCCACTTTCACCTAACTACCGAACATGGCTTTTTGGGAGTATACCTATACTGGCTTGGCATGGCTGCTAACGAGGCCTGTCCCCTGCGGCCATGCCAGAATGGATGGCGACCACCTGCCTCAATGCACTGGACTCGCTGAATACCCAACTGATGACATCATCAGTCGGTACTGGGAGACTCGGCGTCAAATGGTCAAGAAGCCAAGCACGGGTGTTGGATAAATAAAATAGATGTTAAAATTCAGATTAAAAATTTGCAAAGTAATTTTATTATAGTTTATACAGATAAAAGTGCCATTTTTTATAAATTCCATCTATATTTTTTTAATTCTAATATTTGTTTTAATTTCTAATTTCTGTTTTTACCAGCAATGATTCTTACCCGTCTGTATGAAAATCTGACAGAACACTACACATCTAACTGTCATCGAATGAAATTAGGTGACGAGCTTGTAAAATGAAGCACAATGAAAAGAAAATCTTTGTATATGAAGAATTTTATTGAAACGATTTATTGCGAGATAACTCGTAAGTTGCAATCAGCACAGGAACCTCATTCAGTGACGCCATTCTACGAGTTATTTCGTAGTTTGTTTCATAATAAAAATTACTGTAAATGCTATTACATATTATAATTAATAACTTGATATATTTTATAAAATTTTATTTTTTCTTTAAAATAAAACCTTGGCACACAGGGCAAGATGCCCTCAATTTACCTGGCAGTTAATAAATAGTTCAAAAGTCTGTAAATGATCATGCAAGTCTAAGGTCGTCTTAAAGCATGAATAAATTCCATGCAATTGCTGTTATGGTAATGAGCGTTATTTCTGTCACGGAAGTAGTAAAATTAGGCAGATAATTACTCTTCTTCAATGCTTACCTGAATGCCATAATATAGTAAGATACAAAATGTAGTATTTTCTTTTCTCTTTCCAATTTTTCATAAGCAACATCCAACACACTTAAAAAATTAGGTTTAAAAGAACTTAAAAAAATCACAAACAAATTGAAATAATTTAAAAAGATAGTGAATCAAATATATAAATCTGAAACAGCTTATTATATATATATATATATATAATTATGAAAAAAAAATCATGTGTCTGTGTACATTTACTATCTCCTTATTAACACCATGCTATAAATTCTGAATCCTACAATGTCCCAATTTTTAAAGACCTTGTAATAAATAAATTCCATTGTTTAATTTTTTTAAATACTTTTGAATCGCTTAATTGATTGAGAAGATGTTTTAAATTTTAAAATTTCACATTTTATTAACACATAAAACAAATAGCCCCAACACAAACATACACGAACATACGTCAGAACACAAGAGCGTTCTTTTTAATGTTTAAGTGATGTTAGCAATTATATCTTTCCCAACATTGCAGGATAAACTAATAACAGAATTAAACTGAAAGCTAGCAAGGCGAAGATTTCAGAATTAAAGGCAACAAAAAAGGGAGGGAGGGGGAGGACAGGAAAAACTATTGAATTTTGTATGAGATATATTTTGCTACATAAAAAGAAAATTAAATTCCTTTGAATATTTGAGAATTTATAACTAAACAGTTAAGCTATTATCTATAAGATAAATAGTTGATAAATTTTATAAAAGTGTTAATTTTTACTGAAATTTTCTCAAGCCCCCAGGGAACACATAATAATCCGCATCTGTAATACATCCACAAAGACAATTGTGGTTAGTTTTTAATTTAAATCTATGTAAACAGCATGGGTATGAGCTATTGATGACGGACCTTGTAATTTTGAATCTCGGTCAAGTAAAGTGGGCGAAAAATGACCTTTCATTCCACTCTCCAAGCTTCCACATCACGTCAATGAAAGAACTTTGAGCCTTGTCAGTTTTAACGAGCATCAACGTTTTGAAATGGCGGATTCTCAGTGGTCCCAGAACTCGAACTCATGACTATACAACGCCGGCCGCATGTTCGCTACCAAAAAATGCTCCATTCTCCCAATTTCTTAGAAATATATAAAGTAATCTATAATTTTAAGAAGATGAAGTAAATTTAGTTCTAGGTACCTGCTTTTATATACTTATTGTACAAAATCACGAAAAATTTTGCCTAAAAAGTATTATTAAGATATTCAATTGTGAATAATTTCCCTTATAAAATTTTACATAATTATAATGATTTTTCTTTAAAGAAAACGACATATTTTCCTTGAATCATATTATTTGATCCAAGGAAAAGTTTAGTGTGGTCATTTTCTTTGTCAACAAGCATTCCAAAACATTAGAAACAATGGGAACCAAACTGAGATTTATTACATGAATCAGCACTTTTCTATAAGTCATTACAGAGATTTTCAAAATTGAATTTTTTAACGATATTCAAAACTTCGTACGAGATGCGTAATGATAGTGTTTTATGACTTTAACTTATCTCATTTGTCACTTGCTTCTTTGATTGATGATTATAACATTTGAAGTCCTGCTTTTTACCAAATTATTTCAAACAAAATCTCAATTTCTTTTTCCGGTTAATAGAGCAATGTGGGAATTTTTATATTCAGGCATTTCTTCACATTATTTTTGGTAAATATCATTCTATTTATGCATTTTTACTGTACAATTCCTTTTTTTATATTTTTTATATACATGTGAGTACAACAATGCTACAAACCATTATATATCGCTATTTATCCCTTACGAAAAAAAGTCAGAGACTGAAAAGAATAAAAAAATTATTAAAAATAAAATGCTTATGTAATAGAGTTTCTCCTAAAAAGCTTAATTTTCCTTTTTCACCCCAATAATATAATGCTATTTTTTTTTTTTAAAAAAAAAGTTGCTCGCTTCTTGTAGAGAGGTCTTGTAAGAAAAATCTTTTCCAGCAGTTTTTTAGAATTGATAATTTTTTTAAGCTGAGGTAACAAAGACAGCACACATCATTTCCAAATAAACATAAATAATGATAATGTATCTAAAAGCCTATTCGAAAGTTTCTGAATTTTCAGGAATATATCATATCTACTCATATATTTAACTCAGAATTCTAAAACACTATTAAACTTAAATAAAAAAATCAAGTTCGTTAAAGTCTAGACCATAAAGATCACTTTAATTTTTTCCCTCCCATTAAACAAGTAAATGCAAAAAATTACATTCCCTGAATGTAATTTTTAAAAACCTTTCAAAAACTGGGGTGAAACTTGATCATTAAAATAACAAATCCTCCAAGTAAGAGTGCTTTTATGATAATCACAATATTTTTTACAGCTTCAAGAAGTTAGTTAGAAATTTTTAATAAAAACACACAAAGATATTTTTCTACAGTTTATATAATTTACATAATTTTGGAAGCGTATAATGTAGAATTTAGTATAATTTTGTGAATAATAAATTATAAAATTAAAATTCTGATTCCCATTTAAAAGCTTCAGCACTTTTGTTAATAGTCTGTTTAAAAATTCATGTCTAGAAATTCCAATTCAGTTTCAAGCAGAAGCGCCAAATAACTCGAAATCATGCCAACTTCCCGTCGCCAGGCAACGCATCATCAAAGAAATAAAACGCGTCCGCTAGAGGGCAGCAGTGAAACATAATGGTCAAAATCGACCGGGGGCAATACGAACGTCGAAGTACAGACTAGGAGAGATTTATTCTTTTTCAGCTTTACCTCGAAAAGTGTAACGATGTAAAGGATTCTAAATAGCCTTTGGAAGAATTTTAGAATGGAACAAGAGATAAAGACGAGAGCAAAAGGGATTTGGGAGTCACATGCTCGCGATTTGCTTTACCCTCTTTGTCGCTTTCTTGCTTTATTTAGAGTCGGGAGAACTGATCGTTATTGGGCCAAGAACGAGGATTCGAAGTTTTCTTTTGCGATAAAATGCACTTGATCCCTAATGGAAAAAGGATCACAGACGATAAGTGAATCAATTCCACTTGCATCTTGCTAAGGGGAGGGGGGCGGAGAAGCGATGTTTTTTATCATACTGTCCATTTTTGGACCTATGCAAGAGGATTTTAGTTTCCATACAATTCTTGACTTAATATCAAGGAAAGTTCATTAGACAATTTACAGGACGTAGTCGTCAAAATAAATACTGAGAATGAAAATATTATTTTCTAACGAAGAGAATAACTATGGGGAGGAGGGGGAGGGGTTATGACACAAGAGCAATTTTTGGCTATACTGCTCCGTATTCAAATGGAAGTTGATATTTTTTTATAGTTTATATAATAAAATTAAATACCTACGGTATATTAAACTTAGATATACCTAAAGTAAACCCTTTGTTAAATACCTAAGGTATTAGGTATTTAATTTTATTACTTACCTAATCAATTTTTGGTTTTAAATTAACAAAAGTATGCACCTAAATTCACAAAGTATGTTATTCTGCATCTTCTCCATGACGAGTATCGTCATGCGCAAAAAATAGTGACCATTGTCTATTTAAATTATAATTTTTAAGGAAAAATAAAACATATAAAATTTTAAGCTGGTTAGAATATTTCGAGGCAGGTCTAAGAAAAATAAATAAATAAAAAATATAAAAAATTTAAGAGGAATTCAATGCGTCTGTGCATACACACAGAGTTTTTTTTTAAGATGATACTTTTTCAGATGTTAGCCTAAAAGAGGCAAAGGAAAATGTCAGAAAGTTGATTTATTTTAAGGTTCCTTCAGGTATGATAAGCCATGAGACAAATACGTGACACTGAGCCCATCGATAGCTGCTGGCTTGAAGTTACTTAGACATCGAGTGGTGTAAATGCCAATCGTTTGATGTTGGAAGCATGTGCTGACATTAGAGTAATGGCCCAATGTCGTGCTGCCTAAGAAACAGTTATTTTATTGGTGTGAGAAAGGCAAAGATCCTTTCTGGTAAGAGGACTATGATCAACCGAACAGCACCTACTCCAGAACTTACTTAGTATTAAAACAGGCAGAAAATATTTTGTCCGCAAAGAAGGAAGGAATTCAGCGCGTGTTTAGATCTCTCAGTCTGGGAATTTTGACAGTCACTATAAAATTCATAGATATCCATAAAAACATACGGTAGGTTGCGTTTTTCGAGTAATGTGTATATAATATACATTTTATGTTAACAAAATAAATATTAGTAATGAAATTGACAATTTTGTAAAATAAATCCATCTCTTTGATACTTTAACAGCGCAACTTACTCTCTGATTAACGAGTATACTTGTCATCGCTCGATCTTCGTGACACATATAATTGCTCGCTCTAAAACTGGAGCGCTAGAGTTAACTGATTAATACAAAATAAGAAATACTAGTTACATGGCCCAGCATTGCATGGGCTTTCTCTTTCCCTCATGACACCAGCAGTTCTGTTTGTGGGTTTGTACGCGCACACAATGTGAGTGATTTCTAAAATTATGTCATTAAATTTCCCTTTTTCGAAATTTGTTTCATTCCACTAATTTTTGATTTAAGATAGGTTCTTTTTCCTCTTAATAGCCCGGCATAACACAGGGTTTATTTAGTGAAAAATTATTGTTCTCTCCCCCTCCTCCTTACAGATAAGATTTAGCTTCAAATTTCGATGTATAACTTATTAAAAACAATGTTGCATTAGTTAAAAATCATTAATGTGAAGCAATAAAAAGAAATCGATTCTGATACTAAGAGTAATACGAAAAGAAAACTTTCATCATTTTTTAATAATAATTAGTTTCTAAGAATCTAAAATAATAAAACAGGTTTCATATTTTCAGGAATCAATCAATAGTTAATATAGTTAGCTTAAAAATGTCTCTAAAATGTATTTATATCCAAAATAATGAGAACAAAGTACTTTTTTATTAACAAATAATTAATTTAGTAATGAAATAATAGAAATAATCATTCCGAAAAAAACATATACAGTCGAACCTCTATGTAACGAACCTCTATATTGCGACTTTTCTTATACAGCGAACTTTTTCCTGGAACCTTGAACATTTCACGATTTTCTTCGTAAAATAACCTTCCAATAGTGAAGTGCATTTTCTATATAACGAATTTTTTCTTTTGTGATTCAATTTTTGTTCTCCCTTTTTTTAAAGTATTTCTGAAAAAATTTCAAGTTATTTTCTCTTTAACACATTTTATGTTGGTCATAAATCTTGAACTGGTTTTATTAGATCTTAAATCACCGAGGGCAATAGAGTTCTAAACGTTTCCTCCGAAAAGTGCAACCTTTAACCCCCATTGCCCAGTTCACTGGAAACATCTTCGATATTCCTTTTCACACTCAGTGGAGTTGTCCCGTGTCCCCGTGTTCTATTTATAAAGTAGTCCATGCTTAATATTACTTGTATGCTTTAAATTAGAAAATGTCCTTCAAATTCATTAATTTTAATATCAAATTATTTTCTTAGTATTGAAAATATAGTGAATTCTTCGACATTCTTTTTTCTTGCTGCTTTTCTTTCTCTCTCTTTCTTTTTTGATGGGGAAGATACATAAAATAAACATATATTAACTTTAAAAATGCGTGAATAATTATTTTTTTAATATATAGTGTTTATGAATTTAAAATTTGTTTTGTGTGATTTATAAAATATATTAAAAGATTAAGCTCTATATAACGAATATTCCATATGACGAACTTTTTCCGGGATTTAGCGACTTCGTTATATACAGGACTGACTGTATATATTAATTAAAATCCATTTTTTATAAGTAATAATTAAAAGAAAAATTCACATATAGCTATTGAAATGATTGCTTTTTTCAGAACTTTTGAATGTTTGATTAAACATATAAATATATATAAGTTATAAAAACAGTATGGGGGAAAGCCTAGATATATATTTACATGTACTAAAAAAAACATTCAAAAAGAAAAAAGAACTATCTGATAAAAACATTTTGATATTTTATTTTAATTTTATAGTTTTCATTCTACTGTGTTTAGTTAATTATTTAAACACGTGTCTAACAAAAAAATGTATAAAATACAAAACTAACATATTCAATACATAACTAATAATTTCCTTAAGTTTTGAAATAATAAAATTGATTAAAAATGCTCATTTAGCAATTAATTATGACATACCGTTTGCTTAAGAAGTTGCAGTAAAAGAGAAAATCTCGTTTTTTGATAAAGATATATATTATTTTTATCATATTAATTAAAAAATAGTTTTATATAAATAATTATAATAATATATTTTATGTATTATTATAATAATTTATATAATATTTTATTTATAATATATTGAATATATTATAAAACTTTTTGTGACTAATTTTTATGTAAAAAAATATCATTTAATATATTTATTATAACATATTTTTACATAAAGTATAACTTATTAATAATTATATTTATAAAGTATAGGATAAATATTTATATAAATACAGTAATTATTATTTTTTTTAAAATGCAAAGTAAAATTTTCTAAAATATGTTTTGATAATCAATATCCTTTTTTAATTAAATTTATTTATATGCAAAGTTTTGTTGTTTTGTAAAAAAAGAAGAAAAAAACATCATACAAAATTGTGGTGAATTAAAAATATATAAGAAAAAGGTAAAAAGGCTGGAGATTTATTTACATTCACTGTATAAAATTATTCAAAAAAAAAATACTATGTAATAAAAATATATTTCAGAATTTTTAAGGTTTTTTTATTCCACTGTTCTTCAATAAATCCTTCTTTAAGAATGAAGAAAATTATCAGTTGCCTTGCACTCTTTGAAACATTTATCTGTAATGTGGAATGAATTGAATATTGCGCTATAAATATCAAATAACTTAAGTGATGACAGTGCATAAAACAGCGAAATTTCCTTAATCTTTCAAAAGCCATGAGAAGAGTGACCTTCGCCATCGCGCATGCGTAAAACTTTCACCAGTCGTATCGTCATAGCTGACGCGAATGACCTTAGCACAAAACAGAGCTTTTTTTCTGAAATATTTTTAAAAAATTAAGAGCATGATTTTTTAAGTTAATATTGTACAGATTACGGGTAATATTGTTTTACACACTAAAAAGAGTTTCGTGAGATTATTTTCATAAATAAAGAAGTTATTAAGTATTTAAATAAAATTTTGAGTATTTTTTGAAAAATCGCAAAAAAGGTTTCTGGCATTTTATTTTTTAAATGACTGATTCTCTCTCTCTAAAAGAGAAAAGTATGAACTTTTTTAGTGTAGAATATAATTTCATCAACGAGAAAGAAAATTCAAACGGAACGATTTAGAAATCATTTTCACAAAAACGTATAGATTTTGACTCATTTCAGAAAAAATCATAAAAATAGAAAATATTAATATTTTATAAAATAAATTATACCGTATCGTGGCGAAATAAATGGTCTTTCCAATTCTGTAATTATTTTTTATCTGAGTCTCATAGAAAATATTAGATCATGTTTTAAAAACGCCGGAGGTAAAAAAAATTCTTTCCTCCCAGTTTTTCATTCTGATTGGCGGAGGAAATAAAACGCAGGAGTAAAACAAAGGTTTTTAATTAATATCTTTTTAACAATATCGGAACATAAATGTTAAAAAGGGATTTCTTGGATCATTCCCGATCTTTTGGTTCTTTCGGCGAGTTTCTACGTCGTGCGGTTCATGAGAAAATATATGTACATACGAACTTACAAAGCGACATACGTTTGTTTACCTACAAAATTTAATAGTGTAGATTAAATACAAAAATAAAAATTATAAATTAGACTATCTTCTGTTACCAGCAAAGCAATAAGGGAGAGTGTTTATTAACGACGCACTTTAAAGCAACGCAAGGGCTGTTGACAACAGACCTTAAAATTCTGAACCTGGGTCAAGTGCCGAGGACGACACCGAGATGGTTCTCCCTTTTCAAACTACCTCATCACGCCTATGGTAAGACTTTTGGCTTCGACAAACTTAACGTACACCAAGCCCTCTGTACAAAGGGTATCAATGATTCTAGAGCTCGAACTCGGGACAAGCCGACCACGATCTCGTAATCATAACTACAAGGCTGTCGCAACTAGACCCTTAAAACAACATTTGAAAGGTGTACGGTAGAATTAACAATTATGTTTTAAATCAAAACTAAATGATGCATTTATTCTGAAAACTTGTAACTTTTAAATATATCTCAAACTGAAAAGAATTAAGTCTAGTACCTTTTTGTGCTGCTTATCATGTTAGGAAAGGAAATCTGTTACAGTTACAGTTACAGTTTTTGTGGGATATGGAGCAATAAAGGCTATTATTCCCTAAAAGACTAAAGAATAATTTACAAGTAAGTAGGTATCAAAATATTTCATTTTCTGAACAAAAAAAAATATAATGTTGATCTATTCCGGTCGGGTTTCCTCCGATAACTCTTTGAAAGTGATGCTGCAAACTGAAAATATGGAATACCTTGGACAATGAAATCTGTTAATCCCATCAACAAAACTGCAGTTCACGGATTAAAGATTTACAAGTGTTTTGTAAATCTTTAATCTTTAATCTGAACTTTGAACAGATCTGTAATCACAAACTTTTTGTACTTTGTAAATTTTTAAAACTCTGCATCCAAAAATATTTTTTTACTTAAGGGTAAAGTGGAAAAATTTAAGAAATTGCGCAAAATAAATTAATAAAATGAATTTGATTATTTAAAATAAAACGTTTATTTTACGCTTTAAGGCGATTTTTGCCACTTATATTTCAGCCTTCTGATAGTTTCTACCCTCGATATTTAAAAGTTTTAATATAAGCAGTCTATCACTTGGCGCTTTTGAATATGATTACCATATGCAATTTTCTCCTAATAATTACATGACACAATACTTTTCAGTTCTGGGAACATTTTCGTGTGGTTTGTTTACATTGCATGTAAACAGCAAATCATTTATGACATTTACATTTTTATTGCTGAAGACGTAAGGGGGTTCACCCATGTGATGGGTTCAAAAAATCAATATTCCCCGCCCCCATAAATTGCTTCCTTAACATGTCAAGAATACTACGGTGTTAAGGAGATTTTTTAAAATTAGAAGTCATTATAAAGAAGCAAATGTTAGAAGAGTAGCTGTCTGTTGTGCTAAGTTAAGATTTTCATTGCTTTAATCGGACTTGAAACTTTAAAAGTGTTTTTCTCAAAACTGTGTTTTTCAAACTATCCTCCATCATATCTCAAAAACAATTTGACCTAATGACTTCAAATTTATAGGAGAGACTCAGCACAAATATACGCATCAAATGAAGTACGATCATTCCAAAATTCAAAATATTTCTATTGTTTTATAACAAAAAAACCCATGAAATTCAAAACTTTTTCTTCAGAGGTCTACTAAAATTCCAATTTTTGATATCTTCATTTGAGTATAGTTCATTCAGTGCATTTAAGCGTATAGATTCAAACGCCGTTATTTTTTTTTATTTCAGAAAAGCCAATCAGCCGGAATCGTGTAGGAAGTGAGCGTCCATGTTTTCAAGGCGGGTGCGTTCAGAGCGCTATAATTAATGTTCTACTGGATATTTTTGGCTAAACACTTATATACATACTCTTAAGATACACATAAATAAATGATAAAAAACGTAAAGTTCCATCATTTTACTGGTAGTCAAAAAAATTTCCTAAAATGCTTAGAAAATAGGCCGTTACATGGGTGAAGCCTCTTAATAATTTTCATATTACTAAGTGGTTAGCTTTAAAATGCGCCTAATGTTTAAAATGATTTAAAATGTAATTAAAAAATCAATTTTTGAAACCGCAAAGATGCTAGGTCTCCCTAAAAATGTCTTCATTTAATTTATTTTTTCATTTTAAGACATGATATTTTAAACTACGAGATTGAATCATTTTTATTCTAGAAGGCCTCATTGTATTTTTTGTATAATATAGAGCTACCATACTAAGTCATCTATAACTCAATAAGCAAAGCAAGAACTATCGTTAAGGTATCCGACTACGTTCGGAACCGTGATTTTAAAAAAGCGCATAAATGGATAATTTTCGTGATATTAAGTGTCACTTAGATTAGAATACATGTATCCAATTGCTTAAGGACATTTTGACAAAAACAATTATTTAAATACAATATTTTGGCAAAAAATTAACTTAGAATAACCTTTTTTCAAAATGCTCTCCTTTTATAAAAAAAGGCTTCTAAAATAATAATATTTTGCTTATATAATGTAAAGATTTCTCCAGAGAGTTTGAACTACGATTTTTAAGAAGTTAACGTTATTTTCACAGTTACAACCAATTGAAATAATTTCCGGTATTTTTTTTCTTAAAATTTTTCATATCTGTTGTCGTAAAATATGGATAAACACACTTCTAAGTTATATATTTCAAACATTCTAGTTGAGCCTCTGCACAGAGGTCTGAGCTATATACAGGCAAAATATTATTATAATATAAGCATTTTTCACAAAAGGAGAACAATTTGAAAATGGGTCATTCTATGTTTATTTTTTGTCAAAATATTGTACTTAGATAATTTTTTATTGTAATACTATTCTTAAAGCAATTTTATATACATTTTCTATTCTAAGTGACACTAAATATCATAAATATTATCCATTTATACGCTTTTGCAAAATCACGGTTCAGAACGTAGTCGAATACCTTAAAGGACCTTATAATGTTAAACCGCGGTCAAGTGTCTAAAACGACACTTGAGCCGGTCTCCTTTCTCCTAACTTCCACATCATGCCTATGTGAGGAATTTGAGTCACGACAGATTTAACGTGCATGGGGTCCCTCTACTCGGTGGTCGTAAGGGGCAGCAGAACTTGACATCGCGACTCTAGGCCCTGACAGGGATCCCAAGCTACAGCGGCCACTGATAGTATAGTTTGGGATTTTTAGTTGTTATTGAATACAAGCAGTACTTTCTATTCGGTAATTAAGGATATTTTAGATTTTTCATCGTTATTTTACATTTTTCTTAACTGGTGTAATGCATTATTCCTTTGAAAATATTGATATATTAAACATACGATATGAAGAAATTAGCTTTCTAGTTGTGTTATTGAGTGTTGATTGATATTTTTATCATTTTTATCAATGATTCCCAAAGTGGTCTATATCAACCCCCAGGGGTCTATAACGACCCGCAATGGGTACCCGTGGGCGATAAAATATTTTGGGGGTTCATGAGGTGTAAGCGGGGGTCTACGATAGAGGCTAGAATTAAACCAGGTAATTACTTTAGTTTTAAAAGAAAATATAATCAAGTGAAAAACAAATTTTACCTGTTAAATAGATTTATTTATTAATTTAATGAGTTTTTAATTTGCAGTGACAGCGTAAGTTTTATTAAATCAAGGACCAGTGCTTCTTGGCACAGTTAAGCTAATGTAGTACAAAATTAGACGTCGAGAATTTTTCAAGTTTTTCAATTTTTCATGGACAATCTGCCAAATAAATTATTTTTTAACCTACTTTCAACATTTAAATGTCCTTTATTCATATTTGGAAGCTAACTTTTAGATTACTTTGACTATGGTAATGCCACTGTAGGCAAAGAATTCCTATGGTCTAATGAAAGAAAAAAAATTTCTGATTACAAGAGGAATTTATATCGGAATAGACTCCAACGAAGATCTTAAAGTAAAGTTTAGAAAAAAAATGTGAGCAATTTTTTGGATTTAAAAAGACAAACCTGTTATCTATCTTAAATTATGGAATATTTTGAGAAGATTTTTAATCATTTTTCCTAATGAGAAAGAGTTTCAGCGCGGTTGCCAATCTCCCAAAGGAACAAACAAAAAGGGGGGGCGGAGAGACTGGACACCAAGAAGATTTAGGGTTAAACATGACAAGATTGATTTCAAATGTTGCAAATTATTGAAGTACCAGATTCATCCCTTTCATTAAAAGCATTTGTTTGTTGCTCACTTATTTTATGTGTTATTTAAATTTTAGTTTAATGAATTAACATGTGTTTCTTCAGTTTTTAACACTTTACTTCATTACAGTTAGAAATTAAAATTTTTAAAGTAGCTCTATACCAACTGTCAAAAAGACATTTAAGGTGGTAAATTTGCAAAAATTCAATATTAGGTAAACAGGTGTCTACCCCAAATCGAAAATCATGGCAAGGGGTTTATGAGATAAAAAAGTTTGAGAACCTCTGATTTAGATGCTTCATTTGGGTATGATTTAAAAAGTTATGTGGAAATTTTTTTTTAGTTTCAAGTGATAAAATATGTAATATTCTTTAAAGGCTGAAATAAAAAAAAGCACTTTAAAACACATTTTTTGTTTTTGTAATAGCATTCAGATAACATCTGGATGGCCAAAAATAATTAATTCGTTTAAACACTGACAATCAACCTTACTTAAAATATATTTTGCTGCAAGCTGATAATTTTAATTTACTCCGGAACTGACAAGCGAGGTATTTAGTTCCATATAATTCGCCGCGTTGTACATCAAGCTCGGATTTATTTTAAATTAACCACAATACATCAAACTTAAAAGACCGGAAGAGTTTCGAACATAATTTGGCCTAGAAGGATCGCATTCCCATTAATTTCAAGGGGGGGGGACTTTCACCAAACTTTTACTTCTTAATCTCTTCCATAAGTCAATTCGGCCTCGCGGCTAATATTAATTGTGTTCAATCTTGTGTCGGTATCGTTCTAAAGCGCAGAACAAAGCTAATTACTGATGAACTCGTGTCTACTTAGTGTCAAGTAACGAACCGAGAGGAGACTGTGTCAAACAAGCAGTAAACGGCGGAGGCAAACGGATTTTCGGTAAATTCTATTGGACGGTGGAGGAAATGAACAGAAAGAAAACTTGTTATCCCGAGGCTTAATAATCGAAGGATCGATGTGTGGAAAACCTGTATCTGTGGCAGACAGATATTTTGTTGCTATTTGAAAGATAATGAGGCACTTTGGTGGAGGAAATATTTGGCGAAGCTAAGATTTGAAATTCTTTGGTGAAGATGATTTCAATAAGCAGCTGTTTTGTTATTTTTAAAAAGTAGTGACCATGAAGAACGTTTTTAACTACAACAGTGTGTCAGTACTTGGACTTGCAATTTAAGTGTTCTACCCTAAAAGGGAATCTTTTCAGGATAGCTACATGATTAATGAAGAAATATTTGACAATGTGGTCTACATTTTAAAATCTTTAGTTTTGTAAAATTTTAATATATAGATATAAAAATTTTTTATGAGTAGGTATGCGATTTTCTGCATTTATATAAAAGAGTGAAAATTTTAGAAAATGATCTATTCAACTAACAATCAATATTTGGTACATTTTAGATTTCATCAATGCAATTTTTAATACATCTTTCTGGTCACAAATCCATTTTAAAGTCAAGGACGCTAATTTTTTCCAATATATTTCAAGAAGCAAATAAATCTTCTCTCTCTCTCATCCTTTATATAAAAACTAACCCTTACCCACTCGAGTGGATGTTTCATGAAATTGAAAGACTATTTAATGTTTTTAAGTTTTTGATATGTGAGCCCCTTAGCACTTAGCTGTTTCGATTGTATTGAAAGACAATTTTATAGTCCTTTCCTCTTGATTTAAAAAGAAAGGAGTTTGAATTTCTAAAACAGAAGCAAATTATATTTACCTCCTTTACCCCCTCCCCTCTCAAAGTTAATTTCCATAAATCCATTTTCAATAGATCTCTACTCAATAAAAGACAGTCACTTGTCAAATTACATGACTGTAGGTCGTAAGTTCAAATACAGGCATTTTTATCTATATGCTCCACTTAAGCCCCCGCATCCCTTCAGAAGTCTATTTCCACAAAACCCATTCTTAACTGCTGGATTTCTGCTGAACAAAAGAAGCTTACTTATCAAATTTCAAATCTGTTGGGATTCTAATAATTTCGTAGATCTCGTAATGATTGTGAGTGAGTAGTTTTTCTCCTATATGGCAGCATATGTAGATTCCTCATTAGGTTTATAAAATAGGCGTAATTATTAGAATTAAGCGAGAAAACGTTTTTTTTAAGTCTTATCTGTTAATATTAAATCTCAGTAAGTTATAAAAATATTCAAACAGATTAATAAGGCTTATTTTGCTGTAAACATTTTATTCATTTACTGCTCGTGTGAAAGAATAAAAAAGAAAGCAAAATAGATTCCAAAATATAATAAAAAAAACTAATTAAACCCATTCTAGGAAGAGCTCATTAATTCCTTCATTGTTATACCTCTAGCAGATTTATGAAAAACAAACTAAATTCATTATATATAAACTGAACCTTTCTAAATAATCTGTTTGATGATTTTTAAGGCAAACTTTTGTTGTGGTATTTTTTTTTTGTTATCAAAGAAATTTTTTAATTTCGGTTAAGATCTTAATAATCAATAAATCTCATATTTCAATAATATGTTGTTTTCTATGAGTAATATCAGATTTTTTCCTTAAGTAATCTAAATTAAGACTAATTATGAAACGAAAGTGCTTTTCTAATTATTGGAATAACATCATGTATGTCAAATATATGCAGTGATAAAAAGAAGTGAATTCTTTTACGACTAATGTATGAGTATTACTTAAAACTTTATTTTGTACTATTATTAAATGATTTTACACACAACTCATTACTTTTTACTGTTATTATTATATAAGTTGTTAGGCTACATGTCTTAATGTCGTGCCTAATAGATTTGTTGTTAAACACAATTTATACTTTCCTTAATTTAAAATCTGTCGTTTTATTACTTTGCCAGCAGAGAATGTCGAAAATTCATTTGCGCAAAACTTAAAAATGTGAAGAATCTAAAATTTGCGGGTGCACTACTTCGATAAAAAATTTTTTTAGTGATTTCCATACACTATTTTAGTTATCTCTTAGCCATCTATATAATTTAGTAATAATATGAATATCATTTCTTAAAAATGTATCAGTTTTTTACTCAAAAATAATAACCTACAATTAATGAATTTTTTTGGCTAAGAAGAAATACTATTTTTTTGTTCTCATCCTATTAAGTATTTTTTGGTAAAAGAGTTTTTTCTTGATATCGACTGTAGAATAATCTAAAATAATGTTCTCTCATTCAGGTGCATTTTTAGCTCAAAAGTTTGATATTGTAACAAAATATCCATTGACATAACTAAAAATTTGGATTAATATAATATTCTTTCTCAATATGAATGATCTTGCAGGTGCATCTGAAAAAATAGTGAAATGAATTTTTAATGTTATTTATAAAATGTAATATTTTGAAAATATAATATAGTAAAAAAAATTTTTTGTAATAAAATTTAATATAATAACTAAAATTACTAACACACAAAAGCATTTTATAAAATTATATTATAATTTATCTTTTATTGTTCCAAGCGAGGCATTTTATCCATAAAAATCATTTTTATTACTATCTCGAATTTCAAAATAGCATGTAAAATTAGTTAATCAAATTTATTTTTATTCAAATTGTCATAAACAATAGACTGACGTCTGCAGAAGAAACGAGTGGCATCAAATTTTTCCACTAGTAGTCTAAAAGCCTCTGAAAGTCACCACAAGAATCCGATTATATATATATATATATATATATATATATATATATATATATATATATATATATATATATATATGCACGCGCTGTAAAGTTCGTTTAACCATATATCACTGCCCTAAGTCACTGACAATTTTACAAAACTTACTTGTTTTGCATTTTGATCCATTGAATTTTTCTTTTAATAAGCCCTATGTGTTCTTTGTTCTAATATCCGTTGTGTTATCACTCCTCCTGACCTCCATTAAATACTATTCCATCCACCAAAAGGCGAAGTGCATTTTCTGTTTAACGAACTTTTTGTCTTCTAATTCGATTCCCCCCATCCTACTTTTAAAATATTTCAAATGATTTTTCAAAGCATTCTCTTTTTCTTAACATATTTATGGGGATAAATGGCATTGAATTGGTTTTACAGGTGCCTAACTGTCCTTGAGTAATAAAATTGCCGTAGTTTTTCAAAGGAGAAAACAACTCAAGTAAAATTATTAGATTTTACCAGTAATTAAATGTAAGAACGCATGTGGTAATGTATGCTTAAGATTACAAGTTTTAAAATAATGTATGCTTAAAATTATACTGGTAGACTTAAAATTAGAAAGTGTCGTTAAAAAGTTTATTAATTTTAAAATAAAAATATTTTTTAAGTTAAAAATGCACACACACACAGTGTATTCCTGGACAATATTTTTTTTCTTGTTCTCCTTGCATATTTCTTGCTGATGGGTAAAATATATAAAATGTGTGAATAGATATTGATTTTTTAAAAAAAGTGGGAATAGTTACGTTTAGAAAATAACACAGGGTGTTTATGAATTCAAAATTTGTTTTATGGGAATGGATGCTACTTGATCTAGTTTCCTGATTCCCCATTCGATCTCATCCCACAGATTCTTAATTGGATTGATATATAGTGATTGTGCAAAGTAACTAAACAAGGTAAAGTCTTTCTTGTGCTCTTTGAACTATTTGTTGCCAGCTGTGTGACATAAAGCACTGTCATTCGGAAAGGATTCATTCCTGGAAGGGTATACCAATAACCTAACAACATGTACTTGATCTGCGTTAACGCTTAAAGATCCTTGTGTGCTCAGACGTTCTTCCACTTGAGTCAAAGGACCTATTCTCCCATATCATAATACTTCCTCCACCTGCCTTAAGAAATGTGATAATGGAGATGCTTTTGTTCTGTTTTCTCTATATTCACAAGCTGCAATCTGGGTGATGTTATTGAAAATGGACGATATGACCCTTTTCCAGTCATCGGCATTCATTCCTTGTGCTCCTTTACGAACTGGAGATGTCTCGTCATGTTCAATGCCCTCAATACAGGTTTTCGAACATGTCATGGGATACCATAGCCTATACCAGGGATGGCAAACCAGTGACCCGCGTGCCATTAATGGCACACGACACAATATTTTGGGTACCTTACCGATCAAAATGTTTAACATTTTCTCTAAAAAGTTCACAATGAAGTATTATGAGTAAACGTGAGTAATCAGTTGCAATTATCAGCGAGATTTTCTCTAAACGCTCAAGTTTATTATGTACCCTGAAGTGACTTTATTTGTTAAACTTAAGTACTAATTCGATTGGTTGAAAATTGAAGAAATTTAAAATGCAACTGAGAGATTGATTTCCAGTCAAGTTCAATATGGATTCCAAAATTTATTGAAGTAATAACGAAGTTGGAATTAATTGAAACAGAAAAATT
The DNA here is from genome assembly GCA_019973935.1 of Trichonephila clavipes. Lineage (NCBI taxonomy): Eukaryota > Metazoa > Arthropoda > Arachnida > Araneae > Nephilidae > Trichonephila > Trichonephila clavipes. The sequence continues at coordinate 765,338 of BMAU01013744.1, forward strand.
TACAAGCAATATAGGTAAAAATGCTAATAATGAAATTTTGAAGACATGGAAATCGATTCCAGACACATTTTACTTTTTGAAGATGCTGGACTATTTCAACTATATTTTCATCTGCTTATGCTTACGAATTATTATTTTCAAAGATGAAAAACATTAAAGACTCGCTTAGAAATCGTTTGGCAGATGACTCCAATTCAGCTTGCATTCTTCTAAAAGTAACATCTTATAATCCTAATATAAGTTATTTATCATCTAATCTGCTACAACTAAAGTCTCACGCTAAGGTTACTTTAATCTAAATTGCATGTATAACTAAAACAGTTACTACTATACAGTGCAAAATGTAATTTTTCGTAGTAAATAAAGAGTTTTGAGTTGTTAGTATTTAGTTTTATTGTTTTCTATTAATCTCAAGTCAAAATTCTTTGACGGCACGTTTGTGCCTCACTAAACATTTCTTTGGAAAAAATAGCACGTTGATCCATAAAGTTTCGCCACCCCTGCCCTATACGGTGTAGTGAAATGTTCGCAGTTACTCTTAGATTAAAATTCCCTAGAATTTTTGACGTTTGGTTTTTTCTATTGAATTGGACAACTTTCGAATTTTTCTTTCCAACTGAGCAATGAAAACATCATAAGTGCAGCCGTTTTTCAGAAACTGGTTCCGACGTTTCAAGCGCTTACAAACATCCCGTGTTCAAACAACCGTAAAATCCGGCGTATAAAGAGCACCACTGTAATATGCGCATCAAAACTTTCAATTTACAATTTTTAGTTGTCAGGTATATTCGCCGTATATCTCGCACCCTCCTTTTCTACGCAGAAACCTAAAATATACGTGTGCAATGCTCTTATGTTCTGAAATCATTTATTGGAGGTATTAACCCAGGATATGTTGAAAAAATAGAATACTTTTTTTCCGAACTACAACCCTTTAAGTACATTAGGTATGCCATTTATATTAAATAAACAGCATTTCGATATATGAAGAAAAGTCTGTTTTTTTTCTATGCTCGTCTTTTTTTTTATTTTTAAAGTTATCATATTTTTATACCCGACATATAAAGCACACCACTTAAATTTCGATCTTGTGTGTATGTTAAAAGTGCGCGTTATATGCCGGATTTTAAGGCAAGTTAAAACACGTTTTTCCCCATTTTTCCGTAAGCAATACTGCTCACTTAATGCTTCACTATTCCTGTCCTCCCTTTTAATATCTATATCGCCCTCTAACGAAAACACCGTAAAGTTATGGCCGATCTTCGTATAGTTGTCAAGGTCAAGTGGTCATAATAATTTGGCCACTTAGTGTATTTTTAAGTATACATATACATAATGTATATATATATATATATGTGTGTGTGTGTGTGTGGTGTCTAGTTAGTAAAAGGCGCAACATTCTTCTTTGATTAATTATAAATTTAATTGCTCGTAACTATTTACAATACAGATGATCATACTGTTTCAAGTCTTCTATGCATAAACTACCTTACAGAAAACACGAGGCGTAATCGTCTTTCATCTCGTCTTTATAACATGGCGTCATCTCTGGTTCCGCGTCGTAGTGCGTCTAAAACTGGCAGGCAAACACTAAGAACGCTCCTAGGCATGCGCAGTACATTTAGTGGTCTGGCTTGGAAATATATAGCGGCTGGCACCATATATATATATATATATATATATATATATATATATATATATATATGTGTGTGTGTGTGTGTGTGTGTGTGTGTAATAATTCCCTCTGGTATCCTTTTTGTTAACTCTTTGTACTAAAATTTAAAAAAATTTAAATTAAAAAATAGCACTGTAAGCTTAATCATAATCGGCTAGTACGAAATCCCTGTCCCGCCCATTATATCCAATCAGAACTACTATTACGTAATAATCACGCGCTTGCACTGCTGGTATAAAAGCAAAAATCTAGTGTAATTGCTCTCTTTTTGTCTGCTTCCGCCCGTTTTGGGCGATATTCTCGACGGTGCGGGTTCTCCGAGCCGTTCGTTTTTCTTCGCTCACAATTAATTTAAGTCCGCTTCACGGCAGACAAGCTACCAATTTTCTATTTTTGCACAAACAGGCCACACCAACATAATCATTAAGGTTTTATCAACACACTCACACTTAAATTTCTATTTAACTACACATAATGTAACTTTTTATTTTCTCAATGATTTTTTTATTTAATTTAATTCTCTCACTTAATTCTCATACAATTTATGCAGCAAAGGACTAAGAGAAAAGCTGAACCCATGTATCCACCCAGTTTTTTTCATGACAGGAGAATGAGCTTCCCTTCGGGAAGCAGGTTCTCCAACAATCCATCAATTTATATTTGTCTGCTTGCCTTCATCATGTAAGAATGTAAATAACTGCAGCTCTTTGTCTTTGTATCCTCTAACATGCCGCTGCCTATTCAATGTGAAAATGTACCGCAATTGTGTTTTAATCTATTGATGTGTGCTTCATAATTAATAAAGGAGGAAAAATTATTCTGAAGATGTCTTCAACAAACGAGATATGACAACAAACCAACACCGGGCAACGCAACTGCAACACTTAACATATATATATTAGAAAGTTCAAGATATATTCGAAATATATCTTGAACTTTTTTACTCAGATATTTTCACTCAGAAAATAATTAGTAATGTATACTCTTTTTTCATGCGTACTGAAACTCATTCAATCACGTTTGTATCTAACAAGTACTACCGAATAATTAAAAAAATTGAATAATTAAAATTAAGTAGAACCACTGCCATCTATAAGTTGAATCGCATAGGCATAATGCTTAAATAATTGTATCACCGAGTATTCCAATTTATCTTCTAAAATAAGATTCAAAGATATGTACAATAAATGGAAGTTAGGACTCTAAGATGTCTTTTTAGTATCCTGATTCAGATCCCCAGATCCATACCAAAAGCCTTTTAGCAGTTCTATTTATAGGGTTTTAGATGAAAGAAACTTTAATATTATGGAAAGTATATTTTTAAATGTAAATAAATGGCTTACTGTATAAAGTTATATAAGCATATTATTGTTCAAAAAAGAGACTAAAATATATAAACACAAAATTGTCTCATAATTTACACCAGTAATGATTTAAACAAAACTTTGAATGTGATATACATCTACTATAGAATAAAAAATACCAGTGGATTTGTAGAATATTATTAATTGTAATTTGTAACAAAGTTATTCCTGTTTTAATAGTAACTATAATGAGGCAATTGCAGAAGCAGTTTTCCTTCCAATTTGCACATCATGTCCTCATTTCCTACAATTTAATATAAATGTTTTTTCTTAATGAAATTACAAAAAATATAGAAGAAAAGGAAATGATTCATAAGAGATGCTGAAACATATGTTAAAGTTTAGCATTTCAACACAGTTCGACAAGCTTTTAAATATTTTTTCGACTACGTAAATATACAATCAATTTAGGCACCTAATTTGCTGTGACATGAAGCATCACATAGCCATCCTCCTCACCATTTACCAGCACTTTGAAATTACGATATACGTAATCACGAATTAATTACGAATACGTAATCAGTTTTCTCTAGTATCATATTGATATTGATTAGATAAATTGTTGATTATAAAGAACATTGTATTGCAGTAAATCTCAGGTGCGAGATAAATGGAAATAAGAGGGCAGATATGCTAGCCAAGAGTGAATCCCAAAGCCAGTTCCTCATATGTCTTGGCAGCATACATATATATATATATATATATATATATATATATATATATATATATATATATATATATATATATATATATATATATATACTCTATAACAAAAAAACGACGCACCAAGAAGGAGTTACCTGATTGTACTGAAATTTTGTATGCGAAGACATTTATATCGAACATGCAAATGATTAAAATTTGGTGTCCAACGAATGAATAGCGGGAGCTACAGTGCATCGGAATTGTGCACTCAGCAGGTGTCTATAAGAAGCAATTTTCAATATGAATGTCAAAATTTTTGTTGCATTGCGTTTTTAGATACCTTCCAACGACTGAAAAAATTGGTACAGAATTCCAGCTCATTGCGAGCAATTGCCTAAGTTTGAAAGAGGTCGTATTAGTGGATTGAAATAGGCAGGTTAGGCAAATCAGAGAATCGCTCGTCATATGGGCCGAAGTGATGCGGCCATTAGAAGATGCTGACAAGAATGGGTGGACAGGGGCAGATTTCAGCGTCATGATGGTAGTGGTCATCCTAGGACCACAGCAGATCGGGAGGACAGATTGATTGTCAGATCAACTGTCACAGCGCCTGATTCATCGTTATCAACCATCAGACATGTGATCCACACGTGAGTGTCCACCATGACTATTTACAAACCTCTGATAGAGTGACATTTACGCTTGTACCAACCGCTACGCCACCTGTCACTTACGCCTTTATACTTCTGAGTCAGATTACGGTGGTGCTTGGCTCGATCAGGCTGAAATCAAGCTGACTGGGGACGTACAGTGTTCAGCGATGAATCTCGTTTCCAACTGTGTCCTGATAATCATCGAAAGCGTGTCTGGAGACACCCAGGGCAGCGTGCCAATCCTGCTTTCACTATCATATGCCACACAGGCCCTCAACCAGGAGTTATGGTCTGGGGTGCCAATTCTTTTGACAGCTGGACCTCTTTGGTCTTCATTAGGCACACTTACAGATGAACGGTGCGTCGACGACATTGGGAGAACTGTTTTGCTACCGTTTCTTTTGCAGTACCTTGGCTTTATTTTTCGAAAGATAAGGCCAGACCACAAACGGCACGCGTGTTGCTATGAACTATCTTACAATTTGTCAAACACTTCCTTGGCCAGCCAGATCACCAGGTCTCTCTTCAATAGAGCCTGTCTGGCATTATGATGGGAAGGAGACTGCATCGACCAGGGAATGTTGATGAGCTTGCCCAATAATTGGAGCAAAATTGGCAAGAAGTACCGCAGGAGACCATCAGGGTGATTTATCACTTTATACCATGTCGTGTGGCAGCTTGCATCCAGGCTAAATATGGGTTAACAACTTATAGAGCTCGTTACTTAGTAACTATGTAACTCTGAAATCAATCATTCAATTTTTCTGATATTTTAATCATTTTCTGTCCCGTACATAATCTTTCTACCCACTAGTTTTTGTCTTTATCCTACAACTCTTTCTTGGTGCGTCGTTTTTGTTGTTTTAGAGTGTATATATATATATAAAGTCTTTTATATTCTACACCATTAGATCCAAACGTTCCAGATTGTATATAGAGAGAGTTTCCTTCTGAAGACGTCAACAAGAATTTATGTTTCCTTACATAGAGCAGACAGAGTGACCTGTCTTAGATTTGCTAATGGTCATGAATTTTTCCAGGAGTATCTGTATAGAATGAGAATGGCAGATTCCAATTTCTGCTCTCTTTGGGACCATGCTTGGAGATCCCATTCAAGTATGCTCAGCTGGTTTAAACTATATTTCATTATTATAAAAAAATGTAGTTAACAGATTTAACATTTAATATTTTATTTGCAGATTTAAATTCGATAAAACATGCTACATCTGAAACGAGAATGTGTAAAAGCAAGGATTACTTTGGATTTCATTGAACCGAAACTTACATTTTTTCTCATAATTGAACAAAAAGAAAACAAAGAAAAATCTTTAATTTTAATTCAATTTTGAAAATGTAGTCATACTTTTTTCACACCCTATTAAACTAATCATACCCAGAGAAGTATTAATTTTTAGAATTGTAATTGGAATCTAAAATAAATTAAATTAATTTATTCTGAAATAAAAACGTTGAAGAATTTATGGAAGAGAACTAGAGAAAAGAATAACACAAATAACTTTACTCTTTCTCAATACATCACATTCCTATAAGACTTTATAACAAAACTCACACAAAGTGAAAGGCACAAAATCTATCTTAAATTCTTTCTGCATGTGTGATACATCGGTTCCTCCTAAGATCTTTGCCTTCAAACAATAAAAGTATCGCAGTGACTCAACTATGTAGGAGTACATCATGCGACATGCATCGGAGGGATTTGTTGGTTATGTGTTCCGTGAAGTGAACACGAAAGGAAAAATCGATGTAAAAGAGCGTTTAAAGCTGCGCGTCATAAAGAATATAACAGGAAAAAAAGAATTTAAAACTTACCGGGTGTTTTATGCGAAATATATTCGGATGCTTTTATTTGCCTATGAGAATGTACCTGGTACACTATCTTTCTTCGGTGAATTTCTGTTTTGTATTCCCAGTAAACATTCTTAACGCTTGAAAAGAGTTCATATGAATGTTATGTTTGGAAAGAACAAATATTTTGCATTAAAAAGGAGTAGGAATAGTTTAGAGTTCAAAAAAAGTATGTGTAGAATAAAAATACATGTCGATTTTTAAACTTTGTTTAACTGCATATTAAACAAAAGTGTTGTTAACGAAAAATGTTCTATTATCATTTTTAATTACGAATTATATAGCTAGCCATTAAATATTAAAACTTGTAAAAATTCGTCAAAAAATCATTTTTAATTTTTGTATTTATCTTGTTAAAATTACTTATTACTTACTTATTACTCGCTGTAAATAAAAAAGAGTGACTTTTCAAATAACTATATCTCTCTTGCAAAAGAAAAGGAGGAATGGTAATGATAATTTGAAAGTTAAATGTTGTTAATGGTATTTTGAAATTACTCTATTCACACACACATAATTTTCCTTTTGAAAATTGCAGGGAAAAATTCATTATAACACTATTCTTATTATTTTCATAGTACGTACATTTATACATAGTACATTTTATGTTTCCAAACTATTTTTTCCGTTAATGTTGAAGATTAATTTAAGATACAAAAATTTAATTTTCATATTCCTGACCAAGAACTATGCTCGCCTTTATTCCCTTTTTTAAATTTCGCATCTCAAATTTATTAATATGATTTTATTTTGAACCAGAATATAACGTATTTATGTCAAATGCAAGATCTGTCGATGTCTTCCGTGTACAAAAATGAGCTTTACATTATTTCTCAAGTTAACAAAAAAAAAAGATCTCTGATGTTATAACAAGGCAGCAGATACAAATTGGTCTTTTTTTGATAATAAATTGACTTCAGACTTTAAATTCTGTAAATCTAAGTTAATTTGTCTCATTTTAACTTATTAATTTCTCGTTTATATGTTAGTTTCTTACAAATTTAAGCGATAACAGTTTTGAAATAAAATATAAATATATACACCAAAAAAAGTTAAACATTTTTCTAATTTTAATCATGTACACTCAGTTAAGAAATAAGACATTTTTAATTTTGAAAGCTATGAAATAAGTTAACGTTTTAACTATAACATACAAATAACATTGAAATGAAAGAACAGCATATTTTTTAAACTTAGATTTTAATAATTTTAAATAATATACTAAACTATTTTGTTAACGAAAATTTTGAAAATGAATGAAAAGCACACAGTAAACAAATTATAAAACTACTTGTATTTACAAAAACGAAAAAAAAAGTGTTAAAATTTTGTATGACGTTAGTCCTCTAATTCTGTGCTTCTCAAACTTTCTATGCTTGCGCCCAAATTTTCAATCATAATTTGCATCACGCCCCTCCATGCAATATCTTTGTATTGAATGCAATAATAATGTGCTTTGACGTAAAGCTACAATACCACTTTAATTACAATTCGTACAAATTATCAAAATAAGTATTACATTTTGTATATAATTTTATGACATGCCGATAGGGTCATTTGCAATTATTAAGCTTGTTCTTAGCTTAGTACTGTTAAATTGTTTTGTTTCCTTTTAGCAAATTAGAATTTTTTAAAAATAATCTTTTGTTTTCGACTTTTCGATAGACTCGCGCCCTCCTTGTAGGGTTATCACGCCCCCTAGGGGGACGCGCCCTACAGTTTCAGGAACACTGCTCTAATTCTACAACTAGGTGGTTAAATTGAATTTCATAAATATTGTGCTATTCTTTTACTATAGCCATTCCCACTTCATCTGTAACTTTTTTAGAACTGTTTATCGTTAACATAAACTTTGTGTCATAATATGCCTCAAAGGTTTTCCTTGAGGTACAAATCTTAATTTTGACATGGCTATGGTAACATATTAATTTTTCTAGGTAAACTATTCTTTTGTGGCAACAATAACTGAGGAGGAAAAGACCTATACTTACTTCCCACAGGATGCAACTGCCTATACATAGAGCCATGGATCACATTTACACAATCTTCACTCCTGACAAAGTTGTTAGAAGAGGTCAGTCTAATCTCGGCCCTAGTTTTCCACCCAGGTCACCTGATCTAAGGTGTATAGCAACAACCCTCATAGTCTTTAAGAACTGGAGCAGAACATTCCTCATGAAATTGCAGAGGTTCCAGTAGTCCATGTTCGATCTGCCTTCCACAACTTGTTGACCAGAACCCAAAAGTGCCAAGAGATGAATGATGGTCACTTTCAACATCTGCTATAAGCAGGTTAATAAATTATCTCCTTTTCTTTGCCGTGTTTCTTTGTAACCTGGAACTTAGTGTTCCGGGCAACTTTTATTTGCCCCACCCTGTATAATCCCAATCAGTATCAGATAATCATGTACGGCATAACTTAAAATTTCGCAGCCCCTATACGCTCTAAAATTTCGCTCAAATTGCGCCAGCCCTGATGGTTAAAGACCCCTCCTCCCAATAGTCGATTGAAGCCTTCTTTAGGTTTCTATATAAAATCATTTTAACCCTTTATCTACTGCAGTTTTTTTCATGTAATATATTTTTTTAGATCACTACATTGAAAATTAAGGGATATATAGGGTGTTTTTTTCCAGGTATAGAAGTTTAAGTTGGCATTACTTTCCAAGATGGCGACCGATTTAACAGCTGTCAAGTGATTTATTCTCAGTTTGGTTTGGCAATTCATCAAAACGATCATCAAGCAAGGCGTAGATCAAGCAAGGCACCGTTACATCCAGAAAAACTGACTGTTTGGTGCGCTTTATGGGCTGGTGGAATCATTGGTCCGAACTTCTTCAAAAACGATGTGAAGGCCATAACATTACAGTCAATGGTGATCGGTATAGAGCCATGATTACTAACTTTTTCATTCCTGAATTGAACAATCATGATGTCCAGGAGCTGTGGTTCCAACAAGACGGCGCAACATGTCACACAGCTCGTGCCACAATCGATCTATTGAAAGACACGTTTGGTGACCGCCTAATTTCACGTTTTGGACCTGTGAATTGGCCTCCAAGATCTTGTGATTTAACACCGCTAGACTATTTTCTGTGGGGCTATGTAAAGTCATTGGTCTATGCGGATAAGCCACAAACGCTTGACCATTTGGAAGACAACATTCGCCGTGTTATTGCCGATATACGGCCACAAATGTTGGAAAAAGTCATCGAAAATGGGACGTCCAGATTGGACTACATCCGAGCCAGCCGTGGCAGTCATATGCCAGAAATCATATTTAAAATGTAATTCCACAAGATTATTTTTCGAATAAAAAAAATTCATGTCAATCGAATAATACATCGTTGATTTTATTGCAATTTAAAGTTCTATACCTCTAAAAAAACACCCTTTGCATAAAAAAAATAATCAGCTGTGGGAAAATTAATCCATTAGAGCTCATTAATTAATTAAAGATATTCAACTGTAAAATTAACTGCATACACTGTTCACAAAATAAATAGTGAAATCGTTTTCTAAGGTCTTTATTAACATACAAACAAAATAAGACACTTAAATTTTGACATTAACTATTTTTTCGGGACAAAAATGACAATCTTTGCAATCCGCTGAAATGATTGATTGATTGATTATTAACGCCGCACAGTTTAGCTACACGAGGGCTTTTGGCGACAGACCATGTAATTTTGAACCATGGTCAAGTGACGTGGACGACACCTGAGCTGGCACCCCCTCTCCTAACTACCACACCACACCACGGGAGGACGTTTCAGCTCTCGACAGATTTAACGTGCATCGCTGCCCTACATGGCGGGTCTTTAGTGGTACAGGGCTCGAACTCGTGACAAGGCAAGCCACGGTCCGATACCTATACCCCTCGGCTACCGCAGCCGCGCAATCCGCTGAAAGTGCCGTTAGTAGAAATCTGTTATATCTGCTATAAAACTATTCGCCTTACCCGCTAAACAATTCATCATAGAAACCGTTCTTCCATATATCTTGATAAAGTGGATTTCAAAGAATATTCCTACTAAGTATCGTCAGAGTATTCGTAAAAATGGTTATTCTATGTAGTTTTAAAGTGAGTGGTACTTATAAGTACCGTCGGTAGATAAATGGTTAATAATTATTCTAATCAATCGGAACCGTCAAACTTACATTTTTTTTGGTGATAGAATATAATTTGTTTCCACTCATCATTTTCCGACATTATCCCATTTCAATCTTCCTTCTCAATGATGCTTAAATAATTTTGATGTTTTCATCATTTCCATGAATTTTGTATTATTGTTTGAATAAGACTTTCCTTCGATGTGACGCGAAATTTTTCTGAAACTTTTCAAAATTTCACTGTAGAAAGGCTATTTTAGTAGATAGTTGAAAGATGTGTTGATCGTCAAGGGCTGACAAATTCCTTTCCCTTCCAAATTGCTTTATTTTGTTTGAAACGTCTTTTTTCTCATTATGACCTAGCGAATCGAATTTGAGAACATTTCATCAACCTTCTAATTTCTCTTTCAGATTTTGCCCCAACTCTTGTAAAATAAAAAAAAATTCTTACTCATACGTAACTTTTTGCACCCTTCTCCGGAGCATCGTTATATAAATCATGGAAAATGTGATCAAAACTTGCTCATATGCTTTTTAACTAATATTAAAACATGCGTCATATAATGACCCTGATGTAATGTACAATAAGCAAATTTTTTCAGGTGGTCTTATAATTTCTTAACAGACACCTTACTTAGTTTTGCAGAACAAAAATGAGTAGATTTTAATAAAATTCAAGTTAATTTTTAAAGTTCAATTAATCCAGAAAATGTTTCACGATCAATTTAAAATACACATACTGAAAATTTACATATTCTTTTTTTTTCTTCAGAAAATCAACAATTCGTTCGTAGTTCTAGTGGTTTCATAATGCTCTGTAATGCTATTTTTTATATGCAGATTGTAATAGTTTTAATTTATTCAATTAATACTTAAGCAAATCAGGTAGTATTTTATAGTATTTTCTCCAAAGTATCCTTTATTTATAATATATAAAAGACATCAACTTTTAAAACTGAAAATTCATACCTGAAAAAGAAATAACTATTCACATTAGGGAGAAGAAATTTTTATTTTTATTATTTGAATCAGCTCTGTTATAATATCAGTTAATTCTACAAAAGCAAAAATAAAGCTCAACAACATGACATTTAAAGCACATTAATGAAAAAATAAAATTCGTAAAAGAGCTTCAATCTAACAAATATTAAATCCTTCATCTAAAAAGTTATTCTTATTTGTATCGTTAATAAACATTCAAACGCGTTAAAGATGTGAAATAAACGTAGAAAAAAAGACAAATATTAGATTCTTCATCTAAAAAGTTATTCTTATTTATATTATTAATAAACATTCAAAAGCGTTAAAGATGTGAAATAAACGTAGAAAAAAGAATGGACACACAACTAGGAATTATACTCTTTAAGACGAGACTAAATCTTTCAGAAAAATCTTTTTGTACTACTGTTTATAATCTCCTTATTGTATATTTTTTAAAAAAATTAAAATAAATTGTTGAATTCCTATGGGAGTAAGCAGTTTTATTTAGAAAGATATTGTATATACAAAGAAAAGGAGAAAAGGCTTTAAATTTGTGTAACATATTAATTCAACTTAAGAAAAAATGCAGAAGTTGTGATTTAAATATATATACGTAGAACTTTAAAATAAATTCAATTTAAATGGATAATTTAGCTCCCCCTCCCCTTTTATTTAGAGACATTAATTTCGATCGCTGTAACTTTGAATCAACTCTTCAAGAGAAAAATAAATTCAGCTAAGCAAATGAAAAAAAATTACTTGAAAAATTTAACTATATCTTTATTTTTAGTGTTTTTTAAAAATATATTAATTAAATGATAGAATCAATATAAACACTGAATATAAAACATCAAATTTGAAGCGTCTTATTCATCTTATCTATAATAAATTACAGAAGTACAGTATTTTCAGAATTGATCTAATTGGCAGCGTTATTAAACATTATTAAATACAGAAGATACAAGCAAAAATAAATAAATAAAAGCTAGCAAAGCTAAATTTGCCAGCTGAAAGTTAAACAAGGACGACAACCACGGTCTCTTGACAAAAAGTGATACTTCCTTCTTTCTGCAAACTCGTTCAGTCGTTTGATTCGGTTCATTCTTACTTTCGACTATTCCAGAGGCAAACACGAATGGGAATATATAACCAGCACGATCGTGCTAGTTGGGTCTTCAAAGGATATTGGCTTGAACTCAAGAAACATCCCCGGCCCTCACCCTTATGTTACCGCGACCACACAAGCAAAAGATGAAAAGATATTTTGAGTAAAGTTATTTTATTTGTACAATTGAAAACTGATCAAAGCTAGAAACACATTATCAGTAAATCAATTCTTCAACAAAGCACTTGTACGGTGACTAAATCATAAAATAAAATTTTACATAAGAATTGTTCGAATGATTAATAAAAAAGAATTAAATTATTAAAATCTGTGAATTTTTTTTAATTATATCATTTTTTAAGGTGCATAGTCATGGGTAACTTTGATATTTATCAGAATAAAAATATGTTTCATAATTTTAATAAACATAAATATTTGAACATATTAAAAAAATAACAATAAGAAAAGTTCTAAATTTCCATACAGATGATTGCTAATGTTTCTATATTAAGTAATCAATCAAAAAACTCTTTTCACTCGGAAAAAGTGTTACAACAAATGATGGAATCAAAAAAAATCTTTTTTAAATGAAAAAAAATGTGTTATGCGTGTGTGTGTGTGTTTAATTACTTCCATTCACTCAATAAAATCATTTAATTAAACATATTCTATTCAAGTCTAAAAAAATATTTTATTTGCTACTCATTACATGCAAAAGACAATAAGCTTCTTTATAAAAAAAGAGTAAATTTAGTTAATATAATTTTCATTCTGAATTATATTCAAAGAGCTTCATTATCTGAGGGTGAGAAAAAAATTCTCCTTTTTTTAAAAAAACATTATCCTGAGAATATATAAGATTAAATTTGTCTTTTCGAAAAATTAGCGGAGCGTAAGTACTGAAGTGGAAAAAAAATTAAATTTATATAACCGCAAGGTACATTTGAGCATAATCCTTTGTCGACATTCGAATTCGTCTTCTTTTAATCAAAAAATCAATAGAAAAGATGCATCTTGCGAGGCAATTAAACTTTATTAAGCAATTTAATTGAGCCCATCGGAGCGCATAATTAGGGGAGATGTGAAACAAAGTCACTGGATTACATGTGCTTTCGATGCAATAATTGGGCCATCAATTCTTGTTGATTTTTGCTTTTAAATTACTTGGTTCATTAAAATGGTTTCCTATTTAAAATTCTAGTAAGCAAATGTATCTTTTTTTAAATTTATAAAGATAATTTTGTTACAATATGTATTTCCAAAAATCTATATTTTGTAGGAAATTAATAACTTTTAAATATTATGCAGTTTATGGAGGAAAGAATGCAGTATTTTTAAATTTTCTTGAACTTAGAAGTGAAGTTGTAAGGTTTACATTTATTTTTATTTACTTCATTATCAAAGAGTGTTTGTGTTATACTATATATATATATATATATATATATATATATTTCTATAATTTTTCAGAATTAAAATAATTGTTCCAGATATTAGGAAATACTAAATAAATAACATTCATATTCGTCATTGATGCAAGCTTTAAGGATAGAAGTTTTTTCCTTCGTTACGGAAAATTCCATAATATATTTTAGAAATGTAAAAGAATTCAACTAGAGGAAAATTAATTAAGGTATCCGACTACATTCGGAACCGTGATTTTGCAAAATCGAATAAATAGATAATATTTATGATATTTAGTGTCCCTTATATTAGAAAATGTATATAAAATTGTTTTAAGACTATCATTAACAATAAAAAATTATTTGACAAAAAATGAACATAAAATGACCAATTTTCAAATTATTCTCCTTTTGTGAAAAATGCTTTGCCTGTATATAGCTCAGACCTCTGTACAGAGGCTGAACTAGAAGTTTTGAAATATATAACTTAGAAGTGGGTTTATCCATGTTTTACGACAACAGAGGGGAGAAATTTTAAGAAAAAAACGCCAATAATTATTTCAATTGGTTGTAACTCTAAAAATAATGTTGATTTTTCAACAAGAATAGTTCTCAGACTCTCTGGAGAAGTCTTTACTTTATATAAGCAAAATATTATTATTTGAGAAACATTTTTTTTGTAAAAGAAGAACATTTTGAAAAAAGTTATTCTAAGTTAATGTTTTGCCAAAATATTGCATTTAAATAATTTATTTTTGTCAAAATATCCTTAAAACATTTTTATACATGTATTCTAATCTAAGTGATACTAAATATTAAAATTAACCATTTATGCGATTTTTTTAAAATCATGGTTCCGAACGTAGTCGGATACCTTAAGGTAACATAAAGATCCAAATGCTTATGATTACCAAAACACTTGAGCTTATTTTTTATTTCATTTGTGAACTTTTATGTCACTTTAATTTTTTTTCGTTATTGAAATTCTTAAGTTGTTTTCGAATGAATTTTTCTAATAATATAATTTCATTTATGTCTTTAAAATGTCCGTCGTTCTTAGTAGCGAAAAGAAGAGTTTCCACAAATACCTTGCACATTTCGTTCAATGAATAAATTTAAGTTTCAACCTAATTATGTATAATGCATAACACAAAGTTACTAGATCTCTCTATTCAATTTATTCTTTCAAATTATTTTCAAAAATTATATATATATATATATATATATATATATATATATATATATATATAGTAATTAGTTTTCAATATTTATCATTAAAAGTTTAATTGGCTTTGCCTTGGTTAATATTTCTCTTCAATAGTTTATCTTAAGTTAAATTTGGAAGGATATTTATACAGAAAAAGTTGTAAGAAATAAAGTATGAGGAAAACCTTTTTTTCGAAGTAGAGTAACATATATTCGTAATTGTAATGTAATAAAATAATTTAATTTTATTCGATAATTCTTTAAATCTGACCGTTTAAATAGCTATATTTAAACATTTTAATTACTAATCTGATAACTTTTAAAGAAATATGATGGTTTGAGTTAAATTTAAAAGTAACACAAACAGAATATAGGCTAAGTTTTAATTTTAAGTATTTAAATTTTATACTAAAGTCTACATCTTAACACAAGGAATAAATTTTTCGCATAAAGTATTTAAAATTAAATTACTCATTCAATCATAAGATAATTTAAATAGACATAGATAATATACATAGACATGTTCTAATGTGAAAAAACAAATTCTAACTAAATGTATTACGTGTAAAATTGGAGTGTGTAATGCAGATATATATATATATATATATATATATATATATATATATATATATATATATATATATATATATATATATATTGTAATATTTAAAACTCAGAAACCTTCTGTTTATAATGACAAAGAAATGACAGAAATGTTGAAGAACCCGAAACCAAAGGATTTTAAACTTCATCAACAGTCTCTTTTTTTCCCCTTCAATTTCTTGCTCTCTTTTTTTTTTTTTTTTTACTTTCGTTATTTTTTTTTTTTTTTTTTTTTTTTGCGTATTGAGTGGAATTTACTTTTGTCAAAATTTATTCGTCAAAAAGCTCTACAGTTAATAAATTCTAACTGATGTTATATTATGCAAAAAATAGTTCGTTTCGATGCTCTTTGGGTATAATTACACATATATACATATGTAATTTAAATGGCTTTTTTTGGACCAGATGTATTTAATTACATCATTGAATTTTACTTCTTTGCAAGTTTCTTATTAATCCCTATTTAGGAAAAAACAAATATTTTTTCATCGTAGTGGAACAATTTTATTTTATCCGTTAAAGTTCTATTGTGTTTTATAGATAAAACGAAGATATATTTCACCTAGAAATGGTGCTATTAGTTTACTTGATACGAATTGAATACATGTGGATGTATATGTATATATAATGCAATATATTTGACTTTAATCATGCATCCATACATTACATAAATTAATAATAAAAAATACTTCGCATTCAGATTATGTGAAAAACATATTATATTAACTGATATTTTGTTTCTCCCAGTTCAGATTAAAAAAAAGAATTTTTGTGATTAACTGAAATATGAATATTTATTCATTACTCAGATTTATTATGTAATAGTATTTTAGCTCTTGTGTGAATTAAATTTTTCGGAAAATTTTAATTATTTTATACAATTTTAGTAATGCTGTCATTGTCATTACAAAATATATAAATAAGCTTTAAAAAATTTCGAGCCACAATAATTCATCAATTCTTGTTTTTATTTATATTTTTCTCTCATTATCGCATTATATATATAACAATTATATAATAACAGTTTTCATACGTTCATATAAAATATAAACTTTAACTCAGTGGCGCAACAGCCATGAAGGTCAGGGCCTACTTTGCCCATCCCAATGTGCATGACCATTGGTCGCTGAGGTGCATGAGTAGATGTTTCGATTAGGTGGTCAGTCTGAAGTGAGACCTCCAATGTCATATAAAATATAAGTTATATTTATTTTTAAAAGAAAATAGATACATATAAGAAAAATTTCTATGCACATGTTACAGAACAAATAATTATTTACATTTTCTTAAGGAAATAAATTTACAAACCCTCCAAGTTTTTAAAAATAGCAGATACAAATGAATGGAGGCGAATTCATTGAAATCAATTCTTTATTAATGAACAGTTTCCATAAATGTGCATTGTAACTTTTCAACTAACATAGTAAAGAATTATTTCCCTTTGTAATTTCATTGTTATTTCAACCTTTTTGAGATGAGAGCCTTTATAGTTTATTTTTAAAACTCTAAGACATCAATCTTTTTTATCATAGTTCATGAAATTACTGTATTCGTTACTAGAGGCTGATTTTTTCTGATTTCTTGTATAAACTTAATTATTTTCATCAATACTGGCCTGTTTTTTTATCTTCCATAAGTAATTCTTTTTCGTAAAGTC
This sequence comes from Trichonephila clavipes, assembly GCA_019973935.1. Classification (NCBI taxonomy): domain Eukaryota; kingdom Metazoa; phylum Arthropoda; class Arachnida; order Araneae; family Nephilidae; genus Trichonephila; species Trichonephila clavipes. The sequence continues at coordinate 782,606 of BMAU01013744.1, forward strand.
ATATTCACACCTTGCACCTTCTTATACTAAATGATTTGGAAGATTACGTGACACGTCATTACTCACCTGATCTCATAGTGTGAGGCATCAGTTTTGATTAATCTAGCGGGAAATGAAATCCATGACAGCTTGACGAAAACTGCCGCGGAAGGTCATTTACTCAGTTCTTTATTGATTCATTTGGTTTGTTTTTTACTTTCTCTCCGTTCTCTTTTCTTTCTATCGAAACGAACTTCAATACCGCTTGAAAAACGAAATTAATGAAAAAAGATTTCCTAAGTTCATCTTAAACATTTATATTATTTCCAATTTAGACGGAAGGATAGGAAATAAAAAGAAGTATATGGAATGAAATTACTTTGCAAATTTAGATTTATATTTAACAAGATCGAAATACAAAAATTCAGGTTAACATTACTACGATGTAAATTTTAATGTTATTCATTACGTATCAGTATCTAGATTTAGCATATATATATATATGTATATATACAATCAGGTCTCGTTTTATGCGGTAAATACGTTCTACCGAAAAACGCATATAAAAAAATCGCATTAAAAAGGACATTACTTGAATGGAAAAAGTAGGGATACGTTCCTTAGTTTTCTAAAATTGCATAAAACCAAAACAACTAGTTAAAATTAACTTAAAACCGCATAAAAAAATTGCAGAAATGAAAAGAAATAGGCTGCATGATAAATTACTTCGAATGTCTGAAAGAAATTCATACAAAAGCTAAAAAAAAAAAAAAACTTGTATTCAAACCTTAATTCATTTTATTTTATGGAAAGTAATACACATAGTTTTACATTTTTAATCATTATCGCTATCTGATAATGGTTTGCACCGTTTGCGAAGTGGTTCCAAATCACCTTCATCATCAGAAGAGACTGTCTCTGCGATAGGTATTTGCGTTAAAGTCCACGGATTTTCACAAACTTCATTCTCGTTCTGTGTAGCTCTTCCTGTTCTGACAATGTAATCAGTAATTAAACTTTGCGATGAGGATTATTTTATTTTTTTATATAGTTCACGATATCCAGACATGCAGTTCTGCAGCTCACTTTGTAATTTAGAGGCTCGTCAGAATTGGGGTCATTAATAAGAAAAGGATTTTCTAATTTACTGCAAAGTTGAAGACCTTCTTGAATTAATTTTCCAGTGAGGGGAGTTGATTTTTCTTCCTCATCATTATTACCTTCTAGACCTACGACGCCGTCTACAGTTAGATCTAAAGTTAAATCAATAATATCATTGTCACTTAATGCATCATCCACAAGCAATTCATCTATATCATCGTGGCTGAAGGTATTAAAACCATCTCCTCCAATTTCACCCCGTTGGTGTGGTGTGGTAGTTTGGAAAGAGGGTGCCAGCTCAGGTGTCGTCCACGTCACTTGACCATGGTTCAAAATTACGTGGTCCGTCGCCAAAAGCCCTCGTGTAGCTGAACAGTGCGACGTTAATATTCAATCAATCAATCAACCTCCAATTTCATGTGCCAAATTAATTATTTCATCTGATAGTGTCGATGTTTGAGTGGTTGTATTGTCTCTCACACATACTGGACAAATCTTTTTCCAATAGGCATTTAAAGTTCTGGGTCTTATTTGAGCGGAAGCAGTTGCAACATGAATTAAACAATCAAAAATAGAAAATTGTTTCCACACATCTTTTACTGTTAAGGACTCATTTTCTAGTTTATTCAAGATGAATTTGTACGTTGTCTTAATATAATATTTTTTTAAAGTTGCAATTATGCCTTGATCTAATGGCTGAATAAGGCTTGTTGTATTGGGCGGAAGAAATACTAGTTGAACATTTGGATGTTCTAATTGTGGATGACTTGCTGCATTGTCAACAATTAATAAAACTTTAAAATCGAGAGATTTTTCCTTCATATAGGCTTCCACTTCTGGTACGAAACAATTATTGAACCATTCTGTAAAAATAGCTGTTGTCATCCAGGCTTTCGGGTTAGCCATCCAATGCACGGGCAGTTGTTTTAAATCTTTACCTTTAAGGGCACGTGGTCTAAGAGATTTATTTATTAAGAGAGGTTTCAACATCCGATCTCCTGATGCATTGCTACAAAGTAATAAGGTGACTCGATCTTTACTTGCTTTATGTCCACTTGCAGTTTTTTCATCCTTTGCGATGTAAGTACGGTTAGGCAATTTTTTCCAATAAAGTCCTGTTTCATCAGCGTTAAATACTTGATCGGCAGAATAGTCCCCATCTTCAATAATTTTCGCTAGCTCCTCTGGAAATATTTTTGCTGCTCCTTCATCTGCTGTCGCACTCTCCCCTGTTATCTTACTAATCTAGAAATGTTTGGAATACAAACCGCACAACTTCAAAATCGCATAAAAACAATCCGCATAAAAAGAGACCTAACTGTACATATATTCAGTCTACTTTTGATAATTCGAAGTTGAAGGGACCAATGAAAAACTTCGAATTATCAATAGGGTAGGAAAAAATTCCCAAAATTCACGAAGATAAATATTTTTCTAACACATTTAAAATTGAAACTGTATAACAAAGCAACTATTATACATTTGTATGAAATTATTTTAAAATATTTTTTAAAAAGTACACATCATACAATATAAATCAGTGCTTCTCAAACTTTCAATATTGGCGACGCAATATTCAATCATAATTTTCATCACCCCCCCTCCATACAATACTAATGTATTGAATTCAACAATACTATACTTTGATGCTACAAATACAATACCACTTAAGCCTTTTAAGTGCCACCGACGTATATAAACGTCTCGCTCAGCCAAAGCGTTATTTTCCCTGGACGTATATATACGTCTTTCCGAAGTACGATCTGTTCTTTGCATTGCTATCCATAAAACTATTTCGAAGGCTTTGGAATGCATTAAAAGGAACTGGACAGAATGTTTTCGAATCATTTACTTATTTCAAAGTATTTGCTTATTTATTTTTCACCTCCCCCCTCCGCCAATGCATCCCATACGCACGCCTAAGTGGAAAACGGTGACATTGGGGGATGAATCGCGTAACTTTTAATTGGGAGTTAAGGGATTAATTATAAACTGTACAAATTTTTAAAATAAGTGTTAATTTTTTGTATATGATTTTATATATGACAAGACTGGGGTCACTGGTAATTTTAAACTTGTCCTTAACTTAGTATAGTTAAATTAATCATAAAACACAGTGCGCAGTGCTGATACATTTATAAGTGTATTATATCAGTGTAAACATCTATTTTATTTTTTTATTATGTCAGATAATGTATTTTGTTTGTTTACTTTCAGTAAATTAGTAACTTTTTGAAATAATCTTTTGTTTTCGACTTTTCAATATGCTCGCGCCCCCCTCGTAGAGTTATCACGCACCCCACAGTTTGAGAAACGCTGGTATAAACAGTACAGAAGTTAAAAGTCCTGTGTTAAAAATACATTTATGTATTAAAAGCGTTTATTGAAAAAAATACATACTGTAACATAATTAAGTTTTTTTGACGAAAAAAATCTATTATCTTTTTTTTATGGTATTCAATCTAACTTTGTCAATAGATTTTTCTAGAATAAATAAAGCCTGGAAAACGTCCGCATCAACATGATTTGGAGGGGAAAGTTATGTAGTTTGTTTAGAGACACTTTAGCTTCTGCCAGAGTTATCGAAGTCTACTCTGATGGTCATCAAAGGGGGGTACGTTATGGAGATAATACAACACAAAATATAGAAGCTCCAACCTGTTCGCTACAAGACTCTAGATGATAATGAGTGTTCAGATTGTCTAGAGTTTTATAAGATCACTTCGAATTATTACGTGTTGTAATCTGGCCAGCCACAGATTTTACTTCGAAATATTGAGTGTACCAAAATGTATTGTTTTAGTTCGAAATATCAAGAGTTTTTCTAGAGACTGAGCATATACTTCGAATTAGCGAGAATTTCGTATTATTGTAGGTTTGCATTAGTGAGAGTCGACTGTAAAATGTACTTGAATGATGCGCAGGATAGAGGTTTTGTATCAATACAAATGATATTTAAGTTTCACTTATTGGTTTCAGGTAACATTCAATTTATAAATTTCTTGAGTTCTTATTTATAAGATTTCTCTATAAGGGGAAATAAAAATATTTTCTTTTATGATTACACGTCTCAAAAATATACATCTTATAATTCCCCTTTTTTAGAATTATCTTTTTATTTTAACCAGAACTAAATCAAGTGGTGAATATAGTGAACAGAACAGCCCGACTGAAATTATGATTTAAGAAATATTTGTTCCTCTTGTGCAAACATATGTCTACTCCTTTTTTTCGCATAAATAAATTATTGACTTCATTGTACTATTATATTACACTATTAAAAAAACTATTCATTTCAAAAGAATCAACGTTTTCAAAAAGTGTTTTCAAGTTATGATCTACACCAGGGGTAACCAACCCCTGGTCACTTAGGAAGAACTTCACAATCCTGCGGGCCGCATATAAAAATATATATATTTATATTAGATGTCGATCCATTACAAACATTTGTTGGAGTGAACATTCAACACACTGCTACATTATTATTGTTTTCATTGTTTTTCATGCATACGAACATAGATAATTTAATAATGATGCGATGATCAAATAACGTTTAATTTATTTAATTAGTGAGATATCTGTTTCTCAACTCTTTCACTTAGTTTTTGCAAGTGTATTTGCGTATCGTAATTGATGTTGCATATTTTCGTGCGTTAAGTTTGAACACGATTTATGTTTGATAAATTAGAATTTAGAAAAAAAAGAGAGATTCGCAGTAAAAGAAGCAACGTGATAAAATAATAACAGTTTTGGGATATAAGTGGCGCTGTTACAATCGTCTGTGGTGGAAATATGCAAATTAGACGGTTATAAAAACCTTTGCTATCAAGGAATCCACATTCATTTCACCATTACAAACAGTGAATGTGAACAAGGATGCTCAGTGCGCCGGATAAAGCTTTGTTGGTGAAGTTATTTTACATGAACGAGGAATCAGCAACCATTTCCTTGCGTAAATTCCGAGTTCAGAAAAATGTGAAGAGTGGAAAATGCCCTTTAACACCTGCAGGTCTCTTAAAGCTTGTTAAAAGTTTTGAGGAAACTGGAAATTTAGAGGATCGAGCACGAGCCGGACGACCATGCTTGAAAGAAGCCCGTACACCCTGCATTGTTGTCGAAATGGAAGCGATTGCGTCCGAAGCAAGCTTCACAGACCAGCAGTACTCGTGAAGCTGCCAGACGATTGGGCTTACCACCATCATCTGTCCGCAATATTCTTCGTCGAATCCTCCAGCTGTACCCATACAAATTGCAATCGTGCCATGAACTTTTGCCAGCAGATACCGCACAGAGGGAAGCATTTGCGAAGTGGGCCTTCTCTAAAATGGAACAGGATCCCAGATCCCACCTGGTTATTAACATCTTGTGGACGGATGAAGCTCATTTCTCGCTTCATGGTGACGTTTGTCGCATTTTGGCGACCTCTAATCCACGTGAGTACACACAGAAGTCATTGCATTCCCCAAAAGTGATATTATGGTGTGGTTTTACGGGTTCATTTATCAGATGACCTTCTTTGAAACGCAGTGCCCAGTAAATGGATGGTTAACGGAAACGGTAAAGGCTCAGCGTTATCTAACGCTTCTGCGGGAGACTATCGTGCCATGTTTAATTCAACGAGGTCAGATTTCGAATGTCACGTTCATGCAGGATGGAGCAAACAGTGACACTGCTAACCCGGTTAAGGCATTCCTGATACAGACGTTCGGGGAAGACAGAATCGTTAGCAGGTGCTGCAGGTACCCATGGCCTCCTCTGTCGCCAGATTTAACACCGGCAGTCTTCTGGTTGTGGGGAAATTTGAAATCTCGCGTGTATCTATCCGGTCCATCAAGTCTGTCGGAACTGAAAGATGCGATCCGCAGAGAAGTATCCTCCATACATCCGGACATGTTTCACTCTGCCGTTGCTGGATTTTTCACTCGTCTGGAATGTCTTCTCCACTGTGGTGGTGGTCATGTGGAACATATTCTGGTGTAATAAAGTTGTGAAAGTTTTCTGTTCATTATTTATGCATTGTTTCTTTGATTTGTGTACATCAGCGCAACCTACCGGAAGATTTTCGAATTATTTTTTTTTCTAGCTTAAAAAAAATCCCGTGACATACTAATGCTGATCCTGCAAACAGTTTCTTTTTTCGTTCATTTCTCTGAATTTTATGAATTTTTAAAATTTTTACGGACTTTTTGCCCACTCGGTATTTCTTACAAAAAAGAACCTCTTTAAACAAAAAATATTGTACAAGATAGTTGAATTTCGTTAAGTTGTAAATAGTCTCACGGGCCGCAAAATTATTCAAGGCGGGTCGTGGATTGGACACCCCTGATCTACGTCAATATACAGCCAAGCCTATTTTAAAATGCTATGAAAATCCGGCAAATAACGCTTTTTTAACACACACAAAAATAAAATCCAAATTTACGGGTATACGTTATACGCCGGGTATACAGTTGAGAGTTTTGACAATGAAAAAAAGAACATAGGAAAAAAATTAGACTTCGGCACATATAAAAATACACGGTTTATTTAAGAGAAATGACATTCCTCATGAACGTCAATGTTTGTAGTTCTCGAAGTACACCATTTTTTCTAAAGCTTGGAATAATATTCCTCGAATAAATAACTTGAAAACATAAGAGCATTACGCATGTACATTTCATGGTTTTTTCGTAAAAAAAGGGGATGTGCGTTATTCGTTGAACGTACCTAAAAATTAAAAATTGCAACTTGAAAGAGTATCAGTGCAATATACTTTAAGTATAAGTGCTGCTTGAAAGCGTGGCATATAACGGTTAGCGATGTACACCGCATTTTATGGGGAAAAGGTTTGAAATGTTATTCTTTACATAAAGCTTCAAAAGGATCCTTTTATAGAAATTTACTGGTATTAATAACATAAGATTACTTTTTTAAAATTGTATTTAATAAAAATCAATTAAAGGAAATTCGCCAAATTGTCAAGAAATTTTGAAAGAAGATATGGCCGCAGAAGCCCAGTGGTCAAAGTAACAAAATCGTGACAGGTGTGTCACGTTAAATCTGTCGAAGCTCAAACATCCTCTCGTTGGTGTGGTGTGGAAGTTAAGAGAGGGAAGACAGTTTGGGTGTCGTCCTTGTCTCTTGACCATGGTTCAAAATTACAAGGTTTGTCGCCAAAAGCACTCGAGTAGCTAAACGGTGGGACGTTAATATTCACTCATTCTTTAGATAATGAAAAGCAATTAAAACAATTAAAGGAATAGCTTCTAAATTTTGTATAATTGATTGCAACCTTCGAATGCGGTATAAACATATTCAATATAATCACTACTACTTTTTATCATTATTTCAATAATTTTAAAAAATGCATGTTTAAATGCTCAGAATGAGATATATTTTGAAATACTAATAAAACGTAACATGATATATTTCATACATGACTAAAAAGCAACATTACTGAGAAATTAATAAAAAGACATTTAATTATTTTCTCTTGGGGATAATAGCTTGAAATATTTTTTCAGTAAAATTTCAACGACTTCAAAATATTTTTAGAAAAAAAAAATGCCATGTATTATGCTTTTTTTATTCCATGTCGAAAACGTTTTCAACGCTTTATGCAAAAGCTCTAAATATGTTTTCGTTAACAGCTTAAAAAATTTATCAGAAACTATTTTAATTGTATGTACCTAGAAATTAGTTTAGTTTTCGTTTTATTTTTACTAAAACATTCCATTCTGACATTTACGATTTCCACTACCCAATAGATGGCAGCATGTTATATTAATCGTTAAGAGTTTAGGGTCGATATATTTTTTTCCAAATCCCTTTCAAACATCTCCCTAACATCATGCAAAATATTGATTTTAGTTTCTATTTTACTAACTTTAATTAGGAAAGAACTGTTAGGTGTTATTTGCTTTGTAATCTTCATTTTCAGAAAAAAAAAATTTTTATCAAAAATTTTACACAAGTAATCTTTTTATAAAAATGTTTCTACTATCCCCTCCCAATGATAATGTTTTATGCTTTCATATTTAAATTTTCTAAATTACTTCTTGTTTAAGGTATATTTATAGAGAAAAAAATTTAAATAAATGAAAATTTGCAATTGTAAAAGAAAGCGTTTCTGAGAAGAAAGCTTACTCAACACAGACTAATATTCATGTTAATTTAAACAACTGTAAAATCCGGCGTATAACACACACCTAAACTTTCAAGCTGCAATTTTGAATTTTTAGGTATATTCGTCGTATAACGCGCACCCCCTTTTTTTGCGAAGAAATCTGAAATGCACATGCGCAATGCTGTTATGTACGCTGCTCCAAACAATTAAAGGATATTGTAAGTTTTATATAAAATAAAGATATAAGCGAAATTTTTTTTGCCGAAAATGGAAGAAGAGAATCACAAATGCAAATTTTTCTGATTTTCAAACTGTGAAGTATGCTAATTTTGAGTTCGACGTCAAAAACGTCGCTTCAGTGGCAGCGAATGAAATTTGACTTTCAACTGAAAGGAAGACAAGGATGATCGGCATTCAGTGACTGCTTTGTTTCGATGAGTACGATGTCTCAGAGAAGTCATTTAACCCTTTTCAGAAGCTTGGAGAGTTGTTGGTAGGTTATAAGGAGGCCAAACTCAAGCTGAAATAGCGCAAGCCATTGGAGTGTCACAAAGTGTGATTTCCAGGATCTGGAACCGTTTTTTTGGAGACTGGAAGTGCAGGCGGAAGACCAGGACAAGGTCGTAGACGGGCAACAACGCCCAATGAAGATCGTTATTTAGTGTTAACGGCTCAGAGACACCGAAATATGAACGCTACTCTTCTCCAACAACACATTCGCTCGGCTACTGGCACCACGGTTTCAATTCAAACTGTCCGAAACCGGCTCCATGGTGTAGGTCTGCATGCTCGCCGATCGATGGTGTTAGACTAACATCAAGGCATCGTCGCGACCGCAGAAGTGGGCAACAGTGCATGTGAACTGGAACAGAAATTAATGGAGCAATGTTCTTTTTTCTGACGAGTCCCGTTTTTCTGTTCATCCGGATAATAGGCGTATTTTCATCTGGAGGGACCTGGCAGTAGGAATAATCCTGCGTTCGTGCACAAAAGTGTCAGATTTGGCGGTGGGGTAGTGTTGGTGTATGGTGGCATCTCCATTGACGGGCGCACAGACCTCTACATCATTCGAGACGGACCTCTGACTGCTCGCCGATATAGGGATGAGATCCTCAGACCTATTGTAGTCCCTTACGCTGCAGCAATCGGAGATGACTTCATTTTAATGGACGATAACTGCAGGCCACATCGTGCTAACCTCGTGGAGAATTTTCTTTTCGAGGAAGGAATCGTACGGATGGAATGGCCAGCGTGTTCTCCCGACATGAATCCAATAGAGCATGTTTAGGACGCTCTAAGAAGACGATTTGCTGGCCGCCAACCACCCCCACAAACTCTCCAAGAACTGGAAAGAGCTCTTCTGACCCCAACTCGTGATTAATATCCTAATTGACTCCATGCCTCAAAGGTGCTCAACGTTGCTGGCCGTCCGTGGAAACCATACCCCCTACTGAAAATGATTTCCTTTGAAGAAAACACCTCTTTTCTTATTCTTTCTTTCTCATATGCACAAATTGTGTTTTTTTCCTTTTGTACACAAATGCGCTATAAAATGCATTTTTTTCTGCCAAACATGTGTAATTTATTCTCATATAACCTACTACGTCAGTCGACCATGATCCACCTAAAACCGTAATATCCTTTAATTATTTTGAGCAGTATATTTTAAAGTCATTTATTCGAGTTATTATCCCAAGCTTTTGAAAAAATAGAATATTTCTAGAACTACAATCATGTAAGTTCATAAGGAAAGTTATTTCTTTTAAATAAAAACAGCATTTTGAAGTATGTAAGTATCAAATTTTTTATCTATGCTCATCTTTTCTATTATTTTTAAAGCTCTCCTTTGTATACCCGGCATATAACGCGCACCCGTAAATTTCGAGCTTATTCTTTTGTGTTATAAGTGCACTTTAAACGCCAGATTTTACGGTAATTGGGTTATTAAAAAGTTATATCAATAAAAATATTTTATTGTTTAGTAAAAGAGCCAGTGGCGTAATGGAGAACATTTAGGCCGCCTGCAAAGTCAGGTTTTGGGCCCCCAAGTTGCGTTTTACAAAGGGTAGATACTTGGCGGCAGTCAGGCTTTGGGCCCCCTGGAATCCTGAGCCCCCAGCAATTCGTGGGTTGTCGGGGTGTACGTTGCGCCACTGGAAAGAGCTTTCAGTAGAATTAAACCTTTGTGGAGCACATTTTTATTACGGTAAGGTTTAATGAAGTATTACAAGCAGTTGGATAACATGATAATGTGGATTAGTTACACGCATTCAAATAAAATTTAGGATTCACCTTTGTTTCAAGAAGTGTAATTTCATAGTGGGAACATCGCCTCTCTAGAATGCCGAAATACGAGATCGCCCCTACATCTAGGAATAACAGTTGAAATGTTTTTAAATAACGTGATAGATCAAATCTGTAAAAATAAATGATACATATGGTTTTCACAAACAAATCTTATCTACACACTTTTAAATTAATATGAATAATAACCGTCTTCTAACATGAATGCAGTAAAAAATATGTGTTAAGATTATACGTAGATAACATTTTGTTAGTGCTAAAATTATTTGTTTCATGTAGCTGTAATTATAAATAACATTTATATTGCTATTCCTGGAAATATTTACATAAATTGTATATATCTCTAGTGTGAATAAAAAGCATTGTAATTTAATACAACATGTAATTAAAAAACAATATAATAAAATACAATAGAGAAAACATAATATAAAGCAATAAATTGCTTTCAAGATCCAATAACAGTAGTGTAATGTACACACCTTTATTTCTGGGGGCTCAGAATTTTAAGGGCCCAAATTCTACGTTATGTTATGGTTTTGCAATCCTTTGTAGATCCGCCTTGGGGCCCAAAAATTGACTTTGCAGGGAAGGGAGGGCCTAATATCCTCCGTTTCTGTCTAATAATTAAAATGAATCAAATAATAGTAAAAAGAATATGTGTGTGTGACGATACATATTTGGGGAGCAGCATCCATTTATTGAAAATAAGTTCCGTTTTTGAGGGAAGTTTAAGAGAATGGAAAGCTTTGGAATCTTTTACTGTATTTGCACATATGTTCTGAGGTATATATTCATACATATTCCTTATTGTTTTATTGTTCGTTATTTTTACATCAGAGACAATCTCTCTGAGACAAACAACCCGTTATATCCTCCTTATAAGTTTATTAGAATCCAAAATATTCGGGTATACCAGGAGCTGAATCAAAGCCTTATGCCTGGGGTTCAGCAGCCTCTCGTACGGTTAAAAGACGATATTCCAGAATGAAATTTTCCATTTTTTCAACAGCAGCTACATTCCGTGCGGTTTGTGCTCTCTCAAAATTTTTGTCACTCTCTACCGAAAAACCTCTATAAACCCCTCCTTAATTTGTGTGTTCCCCACAGCAATGTCTCCAAACCCTTGCAGAATCTTACGAATTGTTTCATTAAGAAAATCACGAAGCTTTTGATAAAAAATTCAATGCAGCACCTCTGCTCAAGTCATTCAGCTATCTTAGGAGAAATAAAAATCTGACGAACACGTATAACAGAACCTCACTATACTGTTTGCTGGAAATGACCGAGAAAAAACGAAAGGAAAAAATTCAAGCATGTGCATTACACTGCCACCTCTCACTGTGCACAGTGTACCACTTTAGAATCTCTACTGTGTGCGGGAAAATTCAAGTTCAGATACATTTTGAGCAAATAATGTGCATTCTCTTTAAACTGCATTAGATAGACTCGGTGGGAAATATGCAGACTCGCGTTATCTTGATGAAAGATTACGTCTTTCCTCAAGGTATCCGATTGCGTTCAGAACCGGGATTTTGCAAAAGCGCATAAATGGATAATTTTCATGATATTTAGTGTCACTTAGATTAGAATATATGCATTAAATTGTTTTAAGGACTTTTTGAAAAATTTTTTTATTTAAATACAATAGTTTGGAAAAAATTAACTTAGAATATTCTTTTTTCCAAATGTTCTCCTTTTGTGAAAAATGGTTCTATTAGAATAATATTTTGCCTGTATATAGCTCAGAACTTTCTATGGAGCTCAACTAGAATTTTTAAAATATATAACTTAAAAGTGGGTTTATTCATATTTCACGACAACAGGGGGGAGCAATTTTAAGAAAAAAAACCCCAATAATTATTTCAATTGGTGGTAATTCTATAAATAAAGTGAATTTTTCAAAAATTCTAGTTGAGCCTCTGTAGAGAGGTCTGAGCTATATACAGGCAAAATATTATTATAATAGAACCATTTTTCACAAAAGGAGAACATTTGGAAAAAAGAATATTCTAAGTTAATTTTTTCCAAACTATTGTATTTAAATAAAAAATTTTTGTCAAAATGTCCTTAAAACAATTTTATGTATGTATTCCAATCCGAGTGACACTAAATATTATGAAAGTTATCCATTTATGTGCTTTTTTAAAATCACGGTTCCGAACACGTAGAGCATTAATCATAGAGCACATCCAATAAATTTAGATCTGGGAAATCTAACGCTTACTGTTCTCAGATTACCGTCGATCCGAAAAAAGGGTGTTCGAATGGTGTACTCCAGGAGTGTCAAACTCGCGTCCTACAACGAGCATTTTGGGACCCGGTCAATATATTGCCATACAATAATATATTATAAAATTTCGGAATTTCGCCCGAAATAGGAAAGATAGGAGCAGAGAAGAGATGTGAAGTGTCAGGACGTGCATTTTAAATTTTTCTTGTTCTTTTATACGTGTTTATTGTATTGTATTATTCGAAATAAACATAAATTTCTATGAATTTTGATTTTCTTTGCAGCCCACTTAAGTTATACCTTGTTTATTTGGCCCAAGTCCGTCTTTGAGTTTGACACCCTTGTTGTACCCAATAGTTGCCAATACCAACACATCAGGGTCCGAATGACGATATGAAACAGGAGCAGACGATTCATGATCCCTTCCATGACTCAGACATAAATACGTTCATATTGAAGTTGTACGTAGATACGTACGTCGTGTAAAAAGACAGACTGGTGTCACTCCTATGTCTAGTTTTTTCGATAAATGCACCTCTGTCTCACACTTCTTTACGCTATAGTCTCATGGAAATTGCAATAATGGTCACCATGCAAACAGTTCCTTTCTGCTCCAGATGTCACCGCGCTGTCCAGGTTGATACTTGTTGAGTTGTTATTACGCAAACTTTTTGACTCAAACTTCTTGATGCAGTTATATGATCCTGCAAGGCCAATTTGATAAGTCTTTCTTCTCGGGCGTTACTGAGAGCAGGAAGTTGAGAGCCTATAAGGCATTCAGTATAGTCCTCTTGAATTCATCGACTCTGCATTCGCATGATATTCGTTGGTTTCAGACCAATACGGATAGGAATATGACAGAGCTCTAAACCGCACTCTCGAAAGACAACTATCACTCCACTAACGCATTCCAGTATGTGCTGGTATTCGCTTTTCCTTCTTATACGAAACATAACACGATCGTCTCACAAACAGCAAACATTGAGAAGCGATATCCGAATGAGAAATCTGCTGTGTAAATTTCCTTTTATATAACGTTTGAGATGCCCTTTTCCTTTTCGTGTCACTTGATTGCGCATTTATTTGCGTATACCAGCATCTTCTTTTTTCCATGCGACTTTGACAGTTGCTTCATCCCTTCTTTCATGTTGTTGCAATTTAATGGTCAGCAGTGTATATCTAAACCGATACATTCCAATTTTTCTGTTTTTTCATGAATTTTTTTAAGGAACAGCCTATTTTCAAAATATGCCTAAGATAAACTTAATCTTTCTTCTAAATTGTTTTTGAAAGAAATTTCAACATAAAAATGGTTGATGCAGTTCGCCTGAAATCGTAATTTGTTTGCATAAATTTTAGTAAATTAACGTGAGTTCAATATTAAAAAAATGGTGAAAAATATAAAAATCACAGAGCGAATTTTACAATACTTTTTTTTACATTAATTGCCACTTCCATTATAATTAATGCGGCAGTTTGATCTTTCATTTTAACCCAAAACTGAAATTTAACAAAATAAAAAATCTCGGGAAAGTTGCAATTTAGTTTGAATAATTAAAATCGACAACAAAAAATTTCTTCTACAAAATATTAATTACTTCGGGTTTACTCTACTGACTTTAGATTACAATAAAATAAAGCATTTCCCTAATGGCGTTGAGAAATAAAGTTCAATCTTTTATTACCCAAAATACATGAAGCATCACATTCAAACACGTTTCCATTCCATTCAAATACAGTGTGGTGCTGCATATTAAAATTCCCCATAAAATAGCTAAACTTTAATTAAGGTAATATATTATAAAATGAAACATGCACAGGAAGTCTTCTCCCTAAAAAACATTTAGTCATACTCGAAAGCATACTGCTCTTCCAAACCGTGATCCACTGGACAGTGGAATGGACCGTGTCCGCAATAGAGCATTCCTGGCGTGTTAATCGGTCAAGGTTTGTCACAGTAATGGATGCATCTCTATTCAGAGCGTATCTTGTGATGAATTCTTCATTTCTTATAAAATAATCATTAGGGAAACAAAAGTGTGATTAAAAAACGTTGTACTTAATGAAGATTTGTTAGATGATCTCAATATTATGTGTAGGGATTACAATACCCGGTATACCGAATACCGGTATTTTGAGACATTTGTAAAATTTTGTAATACCGGTATTCACAAGCTTAAATACCGATTTTTCGGTATTTACTAGGATTTTTTTAAAATTATCTCCACTATATGTCCAGGGATCGCCAACCTAGCAAAATAGTAGACGCTTTTGTTTTTATATGCCTTCCTAACGGGCGAAATTAATTAGACTTTCAATATAAAGTTGTACTGCACAATCAAGAGAAATGATAAAATATGTGAATTATCCAAGGAGGCAAGGCAAATATATTCATAGCGATACTGCACACGCGCAGGATTTGTAGCAAGATATTTGTATCTGTAAAAACAAGGTTGTAGTTGTGAAGAAAATGCGAAATGCGTAATATTTCGATATTATTTTTAATTGAAGAGTTTGTTATTCACATTGTATTTGCATATCATACTTGTATTAACATATCATCATGATTTTATAAATTAAAATGAAAAAGAAGAAAAGAGACTAACCAATTCAAATTTGATCAAGTTTGTAGTGAATTTTCTTAAATTTTTTTTACCCGCAAACCTATTCACATTCAGAAGAATTCGGTACGGTTATCGAAGAAAATGATGACACACTAATGTCGATAGTGAAAAGGAATTGTCTCTCGAACAAAAATTAGAATTCTAGCGATAACCAAAAAAATTTCAAAAAACTAAAATACCATACAGAAATCAGCTATATCCAAAACCATCAAACTTAAGATTTACAGGTAAAAACGTGGGAAAAGTGTATCGCATATTGCTAACAATACCACCAACTAGCGAAGGTGCTCAAAAGAGCATTTTCGACATCTGGTGATTTTGGTACATAATTACATTCCAGGCTTAATGACAGTACAATTTATGTGCATTATGTTTTTTAAGATAATACTAAAAAAAATTGTAATAGTTACACAGACTGAATAATGATATTTTTGTGATTTAATTAAATAAGATGTTCCTTTACTTTTTTGTGGTTCTTTATATACTGTTATAATTTAAAAATTACAAATTAATTTTTTGTGATATTTACACTCTCTAATAAAACTGACAAATAAAACAAAGAAACACCTGTATTTTCTTTCTTTTTCTTTACTTCTACTACTGGCATTAAAACCGTTATCCCGATATTAAGATCTAAAAAATACCGAATACCGACCGGTAATGAACTTTTGGTCCGATATTGCAATCCCTAGTCATACGTCGTTAAAGTTTCTATTTCAGTAGCAACTTCACTAATTAATTTTTCTCAGTTGCAACATGAGTACTTTCTTCTATGTGTTCCATAAATCTCTCAGAGAAACGTTATTTGAAAGAAAATAACTTTTAAAATAATTTCTTATAATATTTTTTTATTGCTGCCCAAAACGAATTTTATAAATATTGTTTTAATTCTAACAAATGTGAAAGGAAAAAAGGGCAACTTTTATCTTTGACTCAGTTATTATTTTGTCTGTCATGTCGATGTTTCCAACCTTTTGTGAAATCCAGCTTCATAATGTATATGTGACAACTGCAGATGCTTTTGGTTTCCATAGAAGCGGTTGAAATTTTTCTTGCTTATAACACCTGCTTTCGGTCTATAGTTGTGAAAAATATTTCGGTGCTTTCATTTCTTCGACGAATTCGGCACTTTCTCTGTGTATCTTTCTAAATATCTAGAATGTAAACGCCCTTTTCAATGCACTTTAATGGTTTTATTTTTCCCCTTTGTAAATGGAAATTTAGGTTAATAGACCGGAGTATGGTCAATAGTTTATTTTTAAATCCAGTGATTTGGAAGAAATAAAAATAATAGGTAATAGTTTAAATCTTGATGCGCGTAAAAACTACCTTTAATGATTATTCTTTTAAATAAAGTTTTTTTTAAAAATCAATACTTAATGACCTAGGACTTTAAATTATACGCAAGTGTTTACGCTATTCATTACTTAAAACTAAGAATCAAATTATCACTTGCATAATTATTTATATTACTAAAAAAGGCTTTGCCATTTTTGGATGAGAAACAAAAATATCTCGTTTGTAAATGTTATAATTTTTAATTTTTTAATTAAATTACAATAAAAGTTTATTTTTTAAAGTAAGAAATATTTTTATAACTTATGATTTAAAATCTACTATTCTTTTCTAAAGTGAAATCAAAAATATACCTGTAAAGAAACTTTAACAATCAGTATATATATTTTTAAAATTCTTTTGAAAATTGTCCAAGAATTCTATAATTACAAAAATATTTATTTAATGTTAGCTTCTACATTAATCATATCTATTTTTTATTATCTGGTCTTACCATCTTTAAAATAATTTTTAAAATTTTATAATTTTTACATTGAAATTAAATAATTAGTTAAGTGTTTTCTCATAAGCGATTTAGCAAAACTTTCGTTAAATAAAATTATCTAAAATTCTTTAACAATAGATAGACAATAGTTTCATTTATAAAATGTAAATGTCGAAATTTAATATATTTTTAGCCACTAAACCATTTATTTTAAAATTTAATTAAGTATTTTTATAAATTTTCTAAATTTATATAATCATGATAAAGATTCATTAGAATCAACTCTTTTTTCAAGTTTCTTTCATTCAATTAAAGTATAAAGAATTAATTTCTTATTTCCTCATTATTAATAAAAATATAGGAGCTTTCAATTATCCCCTGATAACTTATTCATATATTTTTAATTAGTTTCTTAATATGTTCTTTCAAAGCTGTAAGTAAAGTTTTTATCCTTGGAGTAAGCACGCATTGATTGCGGCCAAATAGATTTATTAATTTTAATAATTATTTAAAACATATACAAACGACCCAAAACGGAACAACACTTAACATGTCTAAGAAAGTTCTATCTCCTGCGCAGCTCGCTTTGCGCAGTTGACGAATTTCCCTCTTGAAATAATCCCCAAGGGATTATTTGACAGCCAATCTGGATTCTTACTCTGTAGATGAATTAAAAGCAATAAATAAAATTTTTCAATGTTGAAAAGTATAATATTAAGTTACTTATATTCTGATGTAAAAAATTAGGATCTCACTAAATTATCTAGTTAGAAAGCGTTAAAAAATCCTTAAAAACTAAATTATTGAAAATTTACTTATAAATTACTTAAAATCTTAATCTTATAGAGCAATGATTCCCAAAGTGGTCTATATAGACCGCCAGGGGTCTATGACGACCTGCAAGGGGTTCGTGTAAACGAAAAAATGATTTGGGGATCCATGAAGTGTAAACGGGTTTCTACGATAGCGGCTCTCATTAAACCAAATCGTAATTTTAATTTTAAAGGAAAATTTAATCAAGCAGAAACCAGATTTTACCTATTTAATAGATTTATTTACTAATTTAATGAGGCTAACTTTGAAGTTACTAGGTCACTGCATAAAATTTTTTAAAACAAGGATCATCACATTTAAGCATTTCTTGCCAAAATTTAGAACAAAGAGTATAATATTTGATATCTTGAGTTTGTTACACAATTTTTCACAGACCGTCTACTAGGAAAACGACGTTTTAACTTATGCTCATCATTTAAATGACCTTTATTCAGATTTTGAAACTACGTTTGAGAATGCTTTGATTATGGTAATACCCCAGAAACCAACTAATTCACATGGTCATATTGAAAGAAAACTGATACCAAGTTAGAATAGGAACTGATCGGAATAGGCACTAATGAAGATCTTAAAATAAGGTTTAAGTGGATGTCAGCAATTTTGGCTTTAAAAAGCCATACCTGCAATTTATCCCGAATTATGGAATATCGTGAGAAATTTTTTAATTTCTTTTCCTAGTGAGAAGGAGTTTCAGCGTGGTTTCCAATCTCCAAAACAAAAAAAAGCAGAGGGGAAGGGGGATGGACACTATTAACTTAGGATATTTAGGGGTAAATCTGACAATATTGATGCCAAATGGTGAAAATTTGTTATTGAAACACCAGATTCATTCCTCTCATTCCAACCGTTTGTTGTTCAAATATTTTATATATGCATAATATTAATTAGATTTTAATTTAAAATTAATTAACATGTTTTTTAAAGTTTTAAACACTATACTTCACTAGAGTTAGAAATTTAAATCGTTTAAAGTAAGTAGCTCTATACAAGCTACCAAAATGACATTTAAGTTAATAAATTTGCAAAAATTCAACATTAGGTATAAGCAGAGGTCTACCCCAAACCGAAAAACATGGCAAAGGGTCTATGAGACAAAAAAAGTTTGGGAATCTCTGTTATAGAGGAACACTTTTTTGCTAATTGAATTCATTTCAGAGCTTGTTGTATTTAATATGCAAAATATAAATGGTGGGAATCTAAAAAAAATACTTGCATATTCTGACTCTATAGAAAGGATGCCCTATGATCACAAATAATGTCTAAATTACCCAGAAATTGATTTTTATCAACCCACAAAAATATTAGGTAAACTAATAAAAATTATCCTAAGTTAGAACAATTTTTATTTAAAAAAGTTTTACAATTTTTTAAGTTTATGTGAGTTTTCGGCATATGCATCTAAGTTACTACTTTTCAAACTTTCAGTATGGGTAACCTAATTTTCAATCATAATATTCATTACGCTCCCCCCCCCATACAATGACAATGTGTGTTGAGTATAATAATAATGTACTCTCTGTCGCTAAAACTACAATACGATCTTAATTATTGACCAAAAATTACCAATACAAGTGTATCAAGTTTTGCAAATATTGCTTTTAAGTAATAAATATTTTAACTGACGTTTAAGTATTAAAATAAGTATTTTGTTACTTTTCATAGTTTAGAATGTATTCTATTTTGCATCCTTTCTGTACATTAATAAGTTTTTAAATAATCATATTTTTTTTTTACTTTCCAATATATTCACGACCCCAAGTAGGGTTATCATGCCCCTCTTAGGGTTCGTTCCCCACAGTTTGAGAAACGCTGATCTAAATCCCCGTAATGTTCGTCAAAATTTTAAAAAATTCAATAAAACTTACATTTCAGACAAATTTTATTTGGCATAGTTATTTTGATGCATGCTGTAGGTAGAAAAATAGAAATAAATTCTAATAAAAATTGATATGATACTAAAATTTGCCACATATATAAGATTGTAAACGCGTATCATAATCCTAATACTGGAACTGTAAGTTATTTGAAAAAAATCATTCAAATGTTGGTCTTATTCTTCAAAGTGTTAAGCGAGATCTTCAAAGTCTGCCGAGATTAGAAGTCCGACTTATAGCGTGGTGTAGAAGTTTGGAGAGTGGGGTTAGAATTCAGATAACTGCATCTCTGCTCAACAAATACCATTTAAAATTTATCAAACGCAAGATTTAGAAATACTAGTAGTTATAATTAGTATAAACATTTTTTTTCATTTTATAAATGAAACATTCGTGCTACCTCCGAAGGCTAAACATTTTATTAATAAATTCTTTTCTGGACTTCTCTATCAGCGTGACATGAAAATTTTCGAGAGTAGGGTTCTCAAGCGTCTTCGTCAAAATTAAGAGATCCATCGGCCTTTGTGGGGCTTCAAAGTGTGACGTTAATGAACAATCAATCAACATTACGCGAAAATAACAGCACCAAATCAAATATTAAATATAATTTTTAAAAAATGAGATAATTAGGTTGGCAACTGTGAGGTAGAGTCATATTTTGCATTATTAATTTTTGAACTGTCGTGCCCGAGATTATCCCGGGCATGGCACTAGCTAGTGCTTCAAAATGCCTTCACCCGAGTATTATACGGGGTAATTTTTGGGGGTAATTTACTATGCAGGAAGTCGATCGCTCTAAACAGGAAATATCCTTTCATTCAACAACCCGAACACGCCAGAAAAATATTATAAAAAGATATTTTTATTTTTAATAGAAAAGATACTCTGGAATTCATTTTGCTCTATAAAAATGCAATTGGGAAACGTATTACATTTTTAGAATTTCGAATATAAGTTTCAGAAGAGTCTTTACATAAATATTATGATACAGCTTCTGGACAAAAGAATCCTAGTTGACCACCTACAAAATATAACACTGACCGTTTTAATGATTGACATTTTAAATCTCATATTCCTCCTACTTCTTCTAACAGAGAGCCTACAGGACAGTGCATAGTTAGTTGTAGAAAAGTTTGATGTCCAAAAAAGGACGCAAATGGAAAAAAGATAAGGAAGGAAAGACGATACTGGGGGGTGTGTAATAATTGCGGAGTTGGTCTGTGATTGGAAAAGTGTTTCCAGTTATACCGCACAAAACTAAATTATTAAACTACTAATTGGTATTAATTTTTATTTTTTAGAGAATAAAGCTGCACTAGATGCGAACTTTACCGCCATCATGCTGTGGGACAACCACTTCAAGTGAATACGCACATGCTATAAAACCTTAAAATTGTTATGCAAGTAATTCAAAATATCAATTTTTTAGTTCTAGACATATTTTATTTTGTATGAAACATTTGATTTTTTTCAATGAAAATATTTGACAATTTATGTACCCAACTCATCAAAATAACTTGACAGTTCAAAGGTTAAAAACACTTCGAATATAAGATAAAACATTAAAAGGAAATGTTTCACTATTACAACATATTTTCCAAATTAATTTCATTACTGGTGAATGCAGACACGAATTACAACGCAAATGAAATCAAAATGTGATTAACAAATGAATTTATCAGTAGTTAAATAAATAGTTCCCGTAGTGGGTAATAATCATATAAAATGAAACTGCTAATTCGTTATAAAGTAGTAAATTATGATCCAAAGAACTGTATGGGAGATCCCACATCTTGACTAAGTGCCCAGTATAATTTTAATTTAATATAAATAACATAACTTCACTTAAAAGCCGAAAAATTCTTGTTTTGTGTGATTTTTATAAATTAATCATACAAGTCAATGACAAAAAATAGAAGGTAATATTTAAAAATTCTTATACGTACAAAGAAACCAATTTTTCAAAATTATCCGCAAGCGAAAGTTAAATTCCACACAAAACCCGAAAATTAATCGATAGATTCCTTTCTATAAAAGGTTTCTATAAAGAGAATATTGGTATATTATAGTTCATTATACTCTACTCCTATATAATTTATCATATTCTACGCACGCGTATGCTCGTTATATTCTTTAAAAAAAAGAATATGTATTTTTTCATCACTTTTGATAATTAAAAAAATGTTAATGATGGTGCTTGTTGCTTTTACTAAGAAAATTCTGCCGGTTTCAAGTTTATTGTATTCAAACTTTTGGATCAAAGATATAGTATAAATTAATATACATACTTGATTCTTCTAAAAAATTGTAACATCTCTAATTTCTTTTTTATTTATATTCATCGCCAATATTTACAAAATTTATTTGAAAAATTAATAAATATTACCCTTTTTTTAACATTCCTGTTTCACTTCTTTTGTTAGTCTTGCACAAAATTAAAATGCATACAAAAAAACATATAAACGGATTAATTGTCAGGAAAAATTTTTCAATAAGCAACTTTTCATAATCCAGTTTCCAATTTCTCTTCTTTCTTGTGGTACATGCTGATTTAAAATGTTTCATCTGTTCCTATGAGAATGTTTTTACATTTTTCTTCTTTCACGTAATTTTTCAATAATGTAGACTAATTGCCTAAAATGTAATATATATATATATATGGGAGACAACAAGGGGTCCAACACATTTGTCTTTCTTCAGATTTATTTAAACTTAACAAAAATTAATTTAAAAAAAAGGTAGCTATTCTACAATTGGATTTCCATGATGTGACGACGGGAACGCCTGCTCGCGTACCTCAGTCTCTTTCTCCGCTTTTTTCTCAATGGTCAAAGTTTCTGTTTCACATTGGATCAGCTGCGCCTACGCGCGAAGACTGCGTGCTTTGTTTCGTTGAGAGATTCAATTGGATAACGACTCCACAACCGATTCCACACACACACACACACACATATATATATATATATATATATATATATATATATATATAATTTCGCTTTTCATTTATTTTATTTTATTTTTAATTTCAGTTTTGTTTTTAATGTTATATTATTTTTCTTGATCAAAAGTTCAAAATAATATGCTTAATGAGATTTAGTTAGAGGAATTTATGTTTTGTACAAAAAAAGAATAAGGATATATTGATTATTATGGAAGTCACATTATATCTTTTTTGTCAGAGAATTGTTTGGGGCATTTTTACCTTATTTAATTTATTTTCCGCAAGAATATATTTTTTGCAATAGAGCATCTGCAAAAACTTGAGCAGAAATAAAAATATTATGAAATTTTTATACAAAAGTAAGTAAAATTAATAAAAAGTAAATAAAATTAATAAAAAGTAAATAAAATTAATAAAATAAGTAATAATAAAAATATGTAAAATTAATGAAAAAGTGAAAAGTATTTGATGTCTTAGACGAAACCTTAATTGAGATATATACAGAATATTTTTACCTAAAAATAAATATTCCAATAAATCATCAATTAAAATCTGGTTTATCAATGTACAAGAAAATAATAAATAAAACACGCGATATATTTATCAAAAAATATTTCCAAACCTTGAAAATTAACAAAATTTTAATTCTAAAATATCTAGATAGTTACTTATAAACACACAATACAATTCAATTACCTATTTTTCAATGCATAAAAATGATGTGATATGTGTATGAGACGTTTCTCTGTGACTAATTTATTAATATTTTCAGGGAAATGTCATTTTTAATCAATATTCTCGGTTTAAAAAGGAGATGGATATCAACCATTTTCAATTAACTGCTTTTTTAATTTAGCTTTTACTGATGGCAATAAATAAATTAAAATATATTACTTAAGGGTATCAAGGCATGTTTGAAAAGACAAAATGCCAAATTTAAGTTTCTTTGTTTATGGCACATCTTTATATATAAAAATCTTCTGTGCGTGTGTTTGTCACTAAACTCCTCCTAAACGGCTGGACCGATATCGATGAAATTTTTTGTGTGGGTTCAAGTAAATTCGAGAATAGTTTAGATTCACAATTCGGTCCGATATAGCAATTAGTTAAAAAGATATTAATTAAAAACATTCAAAAAATACAACTCAACATCCACCTTCATTGTTGTAACAACGCTATTGTTATAAACAAGTAATATAAAAAAATTTTAATCAATTCCTACTTAGATCAACCAAGAAAAAATTTATTTTAGCTACTTTTTATTAAAAAGTTACAATTAATATAAATATGTATATCCATATGGCAGAATCACAACATTAAGTGGTAATTAACTTTTATTAATTATCATTAAAGTATCGTTTTGTCATCCAAAACAAACGTGTATATAAAATTTCCTTTCAACTGAATGCTTTAATACGTGAGAAAAAAACCTTTTCAAATTTTGACATAAGTCGCCAACGTGGCTGTATCTGTAATTTTTTTTAAATAATTAGTTTTAATCAATTAATTTTTATTAATTATAATTAAATTATTGTATTGTCATCCAAAATAATCATGTACATCACATTTCAGCTCAATTGAGCGCTTTAAAATGTATTTTATTAACGATTAAAAATTCCACCAAGATAAATAAATAAATAAACAAATAAAATATGTATAGAGATCGTGAGCTAATATAGGAATTGAAAAAGGCGTAAGTTGGCTTCGAAAATTGATTTGAAGCCAAACCCGGTCTTTATTGTTAAGAAAATGCAGACGATTCACGCTTTTTAGCTTTTTTAATTAATATCTTTTCAAATAATCTTTATATATGTAATTCTTCTGTGCGTGTGTATGTAACTGAACTCCTCCTAAACGGCTGGACCGATTTTGATGAAAGTTTTTGTCTGTTCCAGTGGACTCGAGAATGGTTTAGATTTATAAATTGGTTTAGAAATGTTTATTTAATTAATTTTTTATTTATAAATTGTTGATCTTGCAATGTTTTACATTGGATCCGGCAGACTGCGCTACGATCGCAGTATCGAACTTTCAAAAATCTTTTATTATAATTCAAGTTGGTCCCAACAGTTGGTGCTGTGATCATTTCAGGAAAATATTTTGTCACTTCGTGTTATTATTTTGTTGAAATAAATCGTATGTTAATTAAATTATTAAATTCAGATGTAATTATTGTTTGAAGAGTTTTGAAGTGTGCATGAAAAACTATACATTCCCCAAATTTAGTATGCAATTGAAGTGAGTATTTTACATGATTTTCTACACGTGCGTTGACAACAATTATCCTAACCTACAAATCTATTTGTGTAGCTAATTCATTACACACATAATTAAACTTTTTTTATTTAAAATTATTTCTTATCGGAAATCGTTTGTGTGTGTGTTTCATTTCTAAGCAACCCAGAAGTATAAAACTTGGCACATAATTACATTGTAATAACCTTTTAATATAAATTTTACTCAAAACGGACCAGGTTGTTAAAGCTTATTCATAAAAATTTGGAATTTTTGAATTTAAGATGTGTGTACAGGACAACGTCTGTAGGGTCCTTTAGCATATCTATAAAAATTTCCAATAGACCTTAGATTCTTATGTGATCTTAAAGATAGTTTAATCATTCCATAGAAATAAGAAAATAATTTTTTTTCTAAATTTTTTTATGTTTAACTTAATGCAGGCATAATTTAATTGGACGTTTGGGATTTAAAACAAGTTCTACGTTTTAAATACATCAACTCTTTGTTTACACGTTTTCTTACACGAATTTTAAGTTACAACCAGAATGAATTTTACCTTCATTGAAAAG
Organism: Trichonephila clavipes; assembly: GCA_019973935.1. Classification (NCBI taxonomy): domain Eukaryota; kingdom Metazoa; phylum Arthropoda; class Arachnida; order Araneae; family Nephilidae; genus Trichonephila; species Trichonephila clavipes. The sequence continues at coordinate 808,185 of BMAU01013744.1, forward strand.
AACTTACTTGATTTAACACGATTTCTAAATCACTGCCTTATAATAATACGCAGGACCACACTAGTGGTGTACAAATTGCAGTCTTTGGTACTAATTTATGGAAAAAAAATTAACGTTTTTCCCACTCTTCAAAAGTAGCGTAGTACTACTATACAGTTGTTGGTAGTGTTAGTACAGTACAGTTAGTTCCCTTATTTGATAACACTATGTTTGATTGGGTATCAAAAATTGCGTAAAGTTTAAAAAAACCAAACATTCAGCTGTTTATTATACCTTTTTCTAATGAAAAGTCAACGGCGCAAGGTACCTTGGAAAGAAAAGACCGACAGTTTAAAGTTATACAGGACGAAAGTCTATTGAAGAGCTTGATGGATGTAGATATCTCTAGTGATAACGACAGAGGTCCAGGTGCTTGCTAACAATTGCGCTTGTTATTTAGTAATAAAACATAATAATTCTATGCCTAAACTTTATTTTTTTTATTTCTATCTTTATTTTTAAATGTCATATTCTTAGTTTTTGTTTAATTTTTTTTTTAATCGAGCTGCTTAATTTTATCGAAGAAGTCTGTTCCTATGTATTTTAAGTTTCATTCCTTAATTACATCACATGTGATTTTATTATTTGTATAAATACCAGAACTTTAACAGTTTTTCGCATTTTTTACACGGTTTTTAAACTAAATATAGTTTTTTTATATTTCCTCTTTCATGGTGTTTTCGGATAACAGGAAACACACACATTCCCACTTTTACTACAGGAAGCTGTACTTTTTAACAGTCTTATACAAGAACTTTCGATTGAAGTTTTTACCATTTAAGTACAGAGTCGGTGTGTGTGTCTTGAAATTGTGAATTCCAACTGGCTGTGATTTCCTCCTTTAATGTTAATATTCCTTTGTTTATTCCACCACATTTTGATTATAAATAACAACTACATTCTATTGTGCGTGTGAAAAAAATTCTCTCTCTCTCTCTCTATATATATATATATACAGTCGAACCTCCCAAAAGTGAACCTCTATATTGTGAATTTTTCTATTTAGCGAACTTTTTCGTGGAACTTTGAACACTTCACGATTTTCTTCGTAAAATAACTTCTTTATAGCGAAGTGCATTTTCTATACAAAAAACTTTTTCTTTTGTGATTCAATTTTTTTTTCTCCCTATTTTTAAAGTATTTCTGAACATTTCAAGTTATTCTCTCTTTAGCACATTTTATGGTGGTTATAAACCTTCAACTGGTTTTATTAGATCCTAACTTACCAAGAGCAATAGAGTTCTGAACGTTTCATTCAAGAAGAACAACCTTTAACCCCCATTGTTCAGTTCACTAGAAATATCTTCGATATCTCCTTTCACACTCAGTGGAGTTGTCTCGTGTCCCCGTGTTCTAGTTATAAAATAGTGTATGTTTAATATTACTTTATGCTTTAAATTAGAAAATATTCTTAAAATTCATTAATTTTAAGAAAAATTATTTTCTTAATATTGAAAATACAGTGACACATTCGACATTAATTTTTCTTGTTTTCCTTGCAGTTTTTCTTCCTTTCTTTTTTCTTTTGATGAGTAAGATATATAAAATAAACATATATATATATATATATATATATATATTAATTTTGAAAAAGGTGTGAATAATTACATTTTTTAATATACATAGTGTTTATGAACTTAAAATATTTGTTTTATGCAGTTTATAAAGTATATTAAAAGATGAACCTCTATATATAACGAACTTTTTTCCGGGATTTAATGACTTCGTTATAGAGAGGTCCGAATGTATATAGAAAGACAGAGATAATATTCTCTACAAGACACATGAATCATTATAATACTCTATCTGAAGCATGCAAAACCAGAAATTGGAACATAAAACAGATATTAGAATTTATAAAAATTTCAGAATTTAAATATATATATATATATATATATATATATATGGATGCTTCAGTATTATAAACATTGTTGAATAAGGACAGCACTTATGTATAAATAATTTATGCAAAAGTGGGATTAAACATTGTTTGTTTGTTTTTTTGCTAGCTAGCCTTTCTCCTTTCTGTTAATAATACTGTACGAAATCCTGTTGTTGTTGTGACTAATGCCACCTGCCTGACGAAGTCAAATCGAGGCCCGCGAAATTCATCGTGGCTAAGGGCTAAAATTTTTACGCCTTTCGTTAGCCTTAGCCTTGAGCACCATGCAGGTGACAGTACGATTTTCCTTGGTTCCACCCCAATTTAGAGGGAGAAAACCCAGGGGATGGTCTGGGGCCTCCCACATCTTATCCCCTTCCACCAACCACACGAGGGGATGTGCGGCTCAATGTCTATTTGAAAGCATTGGAGGGAATTTCCAAATCCATTACAAGAAAAAGGTAACTTACCTAAAATTTCCTTCAAAAATTCATAGCCCGTGCTGAATCTGAGTACAATAAACAAGTTATTGTCAGATTCTGGACCCAAATGCAAACTCAAAGCTTGGTATTGGCTAAAGAGTAGAACTTAGCAAAAGTATGAAATTAATAGAACTAAAATAATGAAATAGTATGTATAAATACTATCGTTACTAGAGGAACACTACGATTATATTTGTATTTGAGCATAAATAAAATAAAACTAAGAGGTTACTATGGTTAAAATAAAACTAAGAGGAAAAGTAATTTTAACTATAATTTGAGAATGCAGGTGAGTATATAAGCATATCTAACTAGGGAAAATTATAAATTTATAATAAACTGTTAATATTCTAGGGAATTTTAAATCCTCACTATTTAGAATTTCTTCATAGAAATAGCGATAAATAAAATTAATTCGGTATTTTTAATTTTAAAAAAACGAGTGTGCTTTAGACCACACATGACTGAAGTAAAACTTCTTCAACTCCATCTATATGCATGGATATATATATATATGTTTATATGTATAATATATACATGTATATTCATACACATATATTAATTTCCTACAAATATTTAAATTTATTATGGGTTTTCATTGATAAATTAATATTTTTGAATTGATTTTTTTTTATTCCTTATTTTCATTATCGGATACATCAGTAATTACTGAGGTTGACTGTAAGACCGAGACAATAGGCTTATGGTATGAGAAATAAGATACATATGCTTTGGAATGAAAATTAGAAAGATATCTAGAGAAAATTGCATCGATTGTTGTTCCATGTCTTGTGGTAGGCTCATTTCGGTTATTATTCATTTAATTCATTTGTAGTTCTAATATATCTTGTAGAAAGTTTACCAAGCCATCTTCGGACGTGAAATTAGCATTGAAACCCCTGCTAAAATTAGTGGCAACGTATGATAGTTTTCTCCTAATTCTTCAGAGCCTACTCAACCGTTAATCGTAAGTCTTTTATAAAAAAAACTTTATAATATTATTAACTGTGTTATTGGGCGAAATGTAAGCAACTGGCATTATGATGTTTGTTCCATCATCCAAAGCACAGTAAGCAGCACATGGATCACCAATTGATGATAGACCAATATCGATTTCCCGAATATATCGTAATAAAATGTCCATGCTCGAAGTTCTAATTTACAAAATATGAACTTTGAAATAAATTTACAATTTTATTCACTTTGAACGTAGAATATTTAATGTATTGAACAAAATATTAATTTATAAACTGTTCAAGAATGAAATGAAATTATGAAATAATCAATAAATCACCGTTCTCGTAACGCTAGCAAACTCGCAAACGAGCTACTGACTGAAATTTCTATCTTCACTAACTTATATCTCCCTCTCAACTTCCGTACACCTCCCCCGATCACGCTTTTCGTAACGCTCTCGTCACTCATTCACCAGCTTACTCCTCAAGTCAAACGAGCGTAAAGAAGTTTTACTTCAAAAATATTGAATAAAATGTTTATAATTTTTTAACTTTTCAGTTTTTTTTTAAAAAAACAAGACATTTGTTACGTTTTATGTAATTGATAATAATATTTTTGTATTCTAAAACACATGTACATTATTTTCCCTATGAGATACTTTTATATTGTTGAATTTATATATATGCATATATATATATATATAGTATAAAGATAGATAGATGGACAAAGAGGTAAATATTATTTGTAGAACATGAAACAAAGAATATCATTCGCATCGATCTTCTCAAAACTATCGATAACATTTCTTTGTAATTACTCTTGGTCAGTCATTTTTCTTAACTTTCCAGTACGTCTTCTCCCTTTTAGCTTACCATTGCAACCTCTCCCCTGGTCAAGCTTCGCAGGTTACCAGTTCAATGGGTCATTAACACTGAGTGGGCAAAAGAGAGCAGAACCAATCGAGTCCAGCGTGACCAGCCGTCATGCTCTGGATTGCTTGTCACACTTTCCGCGAATGTCAGTGCCACTTACCAATCGGCTCCAGATTTCATAGACCTCGAAAATATTTATATGAATGACTTCACTCGGTTTTCACTCACTTATTTCAATGACAAAAAAAATCACTTAGTAATCTTTTGCCTATAAATAAAAAGAGGCATTTTTGCAGCTAATGCTGTATTTGTTTACTCCAGTTTTAGCTGTAAAACAATTTCCTCATGCATACCCTTCCATCCTTTTGGTATTTCTAAGAGACTAATAATTGATCAGTCACTCTTCATGGTATATATAGTAATTTTCCTATCTTGATCAGTTTTGTTGTAGATTATTTTATTAGTAATGCTAGGGTTAAAAACGTGATTATTAAAAAGCAATTTAGAGCTCATTTAGTAAAGTAACTATTCGCTGGCATAGTTAAAGGTTAATGATCTGTTTACTAAAGTACGCTTTAATCACTTAGTAAGGAAAGTGTAACAGGTTAATTTCCAATTAGTAGAATAACAGCTTGATTGATGAAGTGTAAGTTCAGTGATTTGATTTGTAAATTACTGCTTAATTACTGAAGTAAATATACAGGATTGCTTATTCATGACCCAAATTAGCTTAGTCATCATATAGATACGAGAGGTGATTCGTATTTGGAGCCATTAACACATGCCTTAAGGCCTTAACACTGTATAGAGGTTTCTTGAGTCAGATGTTGCTCATTCATTGTCAATAAGATTTAAACTGATAGAGTTCAGCTCGACTGTTAAATATAGTTTAAATTTATCTCTTTCTTTTCATTATACAACAGTATTCTCCGTAAAGAAATTGACTGCTTTATTTTATTCATCTGCTTCGATATAATGAGGTTATTGCAGATGTGGGTCTTTGGTCATGATTTCATGATAGGCGATTCTAAAGCCAAGTCTCGAGTTCAAAGCCTAATTCTACTGTAGGAATAATATGGGAAGAGTTAGACATTAAATTAGATTAGTCATTCCTTGGTGTAGTTTGGAGGTTTGGGGAGGAAAGTATCAACAAATTAATTCTAGCCCGCTTATTCGAACGAAAATTTAATACACAAGCATTTATATTTATATTAAAAACAAGTCTTCACAATTATTTATTTCGATTTTCTTAGCTATTTAAAATACTAATAGTGAAATTTCTCAGGAAATTTTCCATAAATAATTCTTAATATATGGAATGGCAGAATATTATATGAGGATTTCATTGCTACATATATTTTCCGAATAATATTTAAAATTTTTATTCGAAATTTGATTATGACTCATTAGTTTTAAGATAGCTGGTGTTAAAGTATTTTAAATCGAACATCGTTCAAAAAATTCTTAACCAATGTCGATATTTTAAAAAAAACATTGAAAAATAAATGCATTCCCCAACTCGAAACACTCTGGATCTTATACTGGAATTATTTATGAATTAAAAGGCACCAAAATTCGGTGTATATTTTATATCAAATTTTAAAAATGTATTTTGTGGTTAAGCTACATATTTTTACAATGACTAATAAAAAAGACATACTTCTAATGATTGTTTGTCAAACTTAGTGGGGGGAATATCTGTTTTTTACAGCTAACGACGCATCAAATTTGTACTAATATTCTCAATTTAATAAGGTTTATGCATAACAAAATTGATAAAATATAATTTTAAATAAAAATTTTTAAAATGTTTGTTTGATAGTTACAGAAATTTACTAATACAGTAATACCCCGCTTAACGCTATTTCGTTTAGAGCTTATTCGGTTTAACGCTCTTTTATTTGAATTGTGGGATTCCCCGAAATTAAACACAGCGCTAGGCTTCCCGATATCCGGACGGAATTTATACGGTGTTAAATGAACGGAATAATTTAATCGTTTCAAACATTTGTTAACGTTATTGTAAGTATAAGTTTATATAATATAACGATTGCTATAGTGACAAATATTATAGTTTTTTGTTTTTATCATGGGTGATAATAAAAAACACGAAAATAAAGCAGCAAGAAGAAGCAGGAGCAAATTTTGTCTGGAGTTCAAAGGCAAGACGGGGCGTTATGGATGCCTTATCCCCTTACCAACAACTTCTTACAGAGCGCAAAAGGAAAACGCAAATTACACTAGACGCCTTCTAGATAAAAAGGCAACAAATTGGAAATACAGAAGATACTGTATGATTTGAAATGTAAACATACTGACTTAGAATTTTATTTATTTTTATATGTATATTCATTTATTATGTTTCTATATTTGAAGGAAATACAATTTTGTTTTATTGTTATAAAACACATAATAAATTTAATGGTAAAATACCTGGCCAATTTTCTACCCATCTTCCCCTAACCCCATTATTTACATGATGAGATAACCTCGTTTAACGCTGTTTCATATTACGCTCTACTTTGATGCAACGTATACCCCGCGTTAAGCGGGGTCTTATTGTATATATTTTGTCTCCTCAAAAACATCAATTTTCTATGTTATATTTAAATACATATGCTTTTCCTTGATAATCAAATGCCATCTTACGTTCTTAATTTTTATATTTATTTTTAAAAAAAATTGCTGACTAAATATATGTGAAATCCCTAAAATACAAATAATACTGAATTTTAGAGTTGCTGCATTCAAATTTATATTATCATATGCATCATTTTCATATAATTAAGTATAAAGGAGAAACCTTGAATATGTGCTACTTAGCAATTTAAGTAAAATAAAATTTTAAACATAAAATTCTAATAAAAATGTATAAAAAAATTAAGACATACATATAAATTATCATTAAAAATATTTTTACTAATCATATATGCTTAGAGTAGAAATATTAAATCTCTAAATAAGAGAGCTATCACATATATTATGTTAAGTAAACATCCAAAATTGTTAAAAATTTTAAAATATTAAAAAAAATTTATGAAATATATTTACATGTATTAATATTATGATATCATGCTATAACACAATAGCAGCAATCTAGAACTCAACATTATGCATAAATAAGTACAAATTAATCATTCATTTATCTTCTATAGTTAGAGACTTTTACTTAGTCTACTCCTAAAAACATAATTACAATTTTGATTTTACATTCAAGATTTGGAAATATCATATCTTTTTACCATGCACCAATCTCTGATACAAATGCTAATTTATATTTTTCATATAATATTACATTCAGTAATAAGTATTTATATTGAAGCAATACTGATTTAGATAACTATTAAAAATACATGTGTGAACTAGATATTTTTCATATAAATAATTAATTAACCATGTCCCAGTTCTACTTCACGTTTGTTTAAATATTTAAATGCTTTCTTCTCATTCTTTCCTTTACGCTAAAAGTCTTCGTGAGAACCCAAAAGTGTATTGTTTCCATTATTATTTTTTTCATGCAAATATATCGTGCCACATACTCCTTGAGTTGACTATTTAACAACAATTCTTTTTAATAAAATAAAAGCAAGGACATAAAGCAATTAGAATCAGTATGCATAAATTACGTGAATAAATATAGTAAGGAAATTAGTTGATGTTTATATCACAATACGCGCGCGTGTGGTTCTTCTTTTTCAAATCCCATTATTAATTAACACTCTTCCTATATTTATTTAATTTTCAAAATGTTAATCGTTAATAAAATACTTTCTATTCATCCATTCAAATTTAAATACATTTTTTAAAATTTGTAGCGGATAACTCTTGATTTTAATGCAGTTTTTTCAAGTATGAATTCATTAATTCTACTTAATTAATGAATAAATTTTAATAAACAAAAATAGTATTTACAACGCCATATATAAAAAGGAAAATCGCTCGTTGAGTCCCCGTAGTGTAATGGATAGAGCGTTGGTCTTCTAAACCAAAGGTCATGGGTTCGAATCTCACCTGGGATGGCCTAATTTCTGAGAATGGGGTTTCTTTTAGATTATACTCTTTTATTGGAATAATTGAATTTTTTTTTTCAATGAATAAATAAATAGTAACAAACAAACAAAATAGTCCAACACTATATATAGAAAGGAAAATCACACTTTCTATTTTGTCACTCAATATTGTGATTTTGCCATATGTATATACATTTTTATATTAATTGTAACTATTTAATAAAAAGTAACTAAAATAAAATTTTTCTTTGTTAACCTAAGTAGAGGAATTGACTTATATTTTTATATTACTTGTTAGGAAGCAAGTTATGAATATTGTCTTTGAATGATAAAATATAAAGTCATGTTTTAATTGTAGGTATAGCAGTAAATAAGTTTATAAATAGAGGATAAATTTTCTTATTAAAGTTTCAGTTTGTGAGCTGAAAAATTGTATCATAATAAAGTAAATGATGGTTCTGCTAATCATAATCACTTTGGCCGCGAACGTGTGACCAGCTTTGTTTCTCTTAAAACAGGGGTTCCAGTCTAGAGCCATTGAAGACCCGTCATGTAGAGGGGCTGAGATGACTATTAAATCTGTACAGGCTTTTAATCCTTATGTTGGGGTGGTGGGGAAGTTTGGGATATCATTCAGACTTCATCTTCATCATTCAATCGGTACTCACTTATACTGGGTCTATCCACATAAGTCCTTATGCTTCTTCGCAGTGCGAAGTTAATATAATTCAATCAATCTCTCAGCTTAAATAACCCAGAATAATATTTCATTTTTTCGCTGAATTAAAGTGCATAAATTATTTCCTTTTCATAAAGTTAATAAGGAAATGGCTTGATATATATCGATAATTTTGAAATACAATTAATTTTCATGGAATTCCTAATATTTTTGAATGACACTTAGTATCGCCATTGTATTGATTTATTTCTATTTTACTGAGATAAAAGGTTTTGAAACAACCAATGAAATTTGAAAATGTAACCTACATAATATTCTTATGATATCTGTTTTCAAATTTTGTTGTATACATGACTTCTCCCTCTTCTTGTCTCTATGAATGTTGGTATCCATAATGTTTTGAAATGAGCAGGGAGATTTTCTCGTAAACAGCTTCTTATTCATTTCTGAAGACCAGTCTGTAATGAAAAACAACGACGCCAACTGCCTTTGATCTGAGAGGTTGAATTATATATATATTTCCCACCCCCAATTACTGTTCATTCATCACGTTTTAACTTAAGCTTTGAGATGAGAATAACGCGTGGGATTCATCCAATGACTACAAAAGAAAATGAAATTGGATTAGAATCAGTAGCTTGGATATTTTTCTCTGAGAAGTACTAGATGTTAAATTCTATACGCGATTACATAGGGCGGGAAAATAAAAATTAAATGTGAAGTAGAATTATGGTTATAATATAATTATCCTTTTATATATGTATATTAAACTGAATTATAAAATGTGAATAATTATGCGAAGGAATTGTTAAATAGACACACAACTCTTTTTTTTTTGAATAATTGCATTCGATGTTATATTTTTGCAGAAAATATTCACTTTCATCTTTAAACGATTATAACATAAATTTCGGAGTTCCAAGTTTTGAAGGAATAAATACTTTAGAATCATTACACTGGTATATAAGATTTATTATTTTTAATATGTGATTTGTATACTTGAAAAATAAATTGCTTTTTCCCATTTAAAAAACCTTACTTTATTCTCTATTTTTTTATAAGAAAATAATAATATGCATGTTTATAAATGTAGTTGTCTATAGTTGCCTGTTTTCTCTTCTTGGTATTAAGTTTTATTTTTGATTATGTTTTTTTAAATGTAGTTTTGCACACAGAATAAAAAAAAATAATTAAAAATTGTGAATATATTTTTGACTATATTAAAAATACTACTTATAACTAATAAAAAGGACAATAATTCAGTAATAAAAACACATTTTAATAAAATTATTTTTTTCTTTCTAGAAAAAAAGCTTTACAATCACACTGTAGTCAATCTACATGGAAAGCTATAACGTTTTCCTTTTAAGATGATACATTTATGAAATGATATTTATTTACAAAGGGCCTTTTTTCAATGCATGTCTTATATAAACCTAGTTTTTATAGTAATCATATAGCTATTTGAATGACATCATGAAAAAGAAGGCTACTTTACATTTTCAGTGCTATAATACAATTTTTTTACAGCCAATGTTTCAGGTATTAAAATTTTACTAAAACATTTCCATAACATGTGCTTAAATATTATCCTTCCAATGTTCTTGTTATATAATATAATAGTTATTATTCTCCGATAATTTTACATCCATTTTAAAATGAAAATAATATAATCTTAAATTATATTTTGAGTTAACTTAGAAAATTTCTTATTAAGTTCAATTTATGGAAATTTATTAACAACGGTATGAAAAAAATTATTTTTTATAACAAATTATTTCACTTCTAGTACATATATTAATGAAGCTTCAAAATCATATTTTAAAAGAAAACAACTAAAAATTTATTAGAAGTAACTTCCATAAACCAAGTGAGGTAAGAATCATTTAAATGGGTAAATAAATTAACAACTGATCAGAACAAAAATTAGAAACATATGTGAAAATATAAAAGTTTCCAGTCTTTATGTATATTTTTCAACTAAAGTATAAAAGAAACTATACAGAATATTTTAGTACGGAAATACACTAAATTGTGTAGCTTTAAAAATATTTCAGTATTAAAAAATGAGTCATCCAAGTAATTTAAAATGGCCAAGATAAACTATTTTTCCATGAAGAGTGACCTTCATAAAAGCATGAATAAAAATACTATGCAGTTATGTTTTATATTGTATAACGAACTGTTATTTTTTAAAAACAAGTATTCATACATTCAAGTTTGATTCCAAATACATGGATGCACAGAAAAAAAACATTTAGAATTATACTTATATCTTAATTCTATTGGCTGAATATTCTATTTGCTACTGCATTCTTAAAAGCACAAGTAACCATTTACTTGCATTTAGAATTATACACAAGAGCAGTACATTTTTCAATATATACAATAATATATCGTTTATAAATATTATTCTTCAATTCAAATAATCATTAACTGTTTGGGATATCATCAACAAACTTGATAATGTCACTCAAATTTTTATTTTTTTTCATATTTAGCTTGTTAGTTTTGAGTATGTTACAAACGTAGATATAACATGTGTTAAGTTCTTTAAAAATATATATTCCAAAAATACATCTATATTATTGAATATTACTTTCTATACATTATGATAAAAATAAAATTCTGCACAAAATATTGCATTGATCAGATATAAAAATTAATTTTAAAACTTTAAAATAATTTTATAGAGAAATATATTTAATAACAGTTTTATTTTTTGTACTACAGTTATAACATTAAAAGAAATTCATTTTTATTGCATAATGTAACGCATAATACGAAATGTGTTGCAAGGAAAACATGTTTTCCTAAAATGAACTTAAAAACGAATTAGAATTTGATTTTTGAACTATAACATTTGAAGTTTTTAAACCTAATTTGCTATATGAAGTGTGTTGTACAATAAAAATTCAACAAATTGTTTCTGTTAAGGAAATTATTCAAAGGAATATTGAAAATAAATAATACCAAATATACTTGCAAACTTTTTTCACAAATTACTCTATTCAGAATCGTAATCACCTGATAACTGCAAATGCAAAAGAGTTTTATCATCTATTCCAGCTTCTTTAAGTGACAGAGTCATATCTTTAAAAGTCCTTTTAGGAACATCTGTTGTAGCCACTGAATATTTTTGTGGTCTAGGACCTTCCATTTTATCTATTGCAAATTCACACACATTCCCTAACGTTTCTTTGCAGTCAAATTTATCAGCCACACGTGTACCATCCGGCAACCGGATAGCAACAGAGAGGAATGGTCCGCGAATGTCCGGCCGTTCCTTTTCGATGGTAAATGTCGCTGATCGAATTAATGTTCGGCGTGGCTTTTCTGGACATTCTTCACTTTCAGACACACTCTGTTGAACATTTTCAGGTTCTTCTTCAAAATCTGAATCACTATCACTATTCAATGTCAATGAGAACAATGGAGGATGAGAACTCTCGTCATTATCCTGGTGATAGTTCATGTCATTTTCATTAACATCATTTGACACTGTGTCTTCAGTATCAATATCTAAAGGTCCCATAAAACATTGTCGTCGTACAGGAACTGGACGCTCATATTTATGAGTTTGTAATTTTTCCTGTTGGGTCCCAATAGCTGGAAGGGGTGCATATCGAGATAGAGAACATCTTGGAGCGCAACTACTCCATACGTGAACTGTATTTGGACGTAAAAGTTCTTCGTCATCTATCTCGGGAGATAATAGTTTTCTTGTTGGAGCAGTGTGCCTTCTGCCAATGCTATTTTTCCAGAAATCTGGAGATGAATTTCGACGATTGTTGAAGTCATCCAAAGATCCTGCTCCACTGTCTGTAGATAATCTGCTGTAAGAAGAACGTTTGCTGTCTTGAGTACTAGGCCGGCTGAGAGAAGACAGAGAAGATTCGGTGAATTCATCGTCTTCTTTCGAAATGGAGCTCATACGTCTGCTCCGCGATCGGCTTCTAGATAATTTGGCGCTGTGCATTATGCTTTTCTTAACGTGACAAAATCTGAAAAAAAAATTAATTGAATTATTTTCATCATTTTACGTAGATACATGTCGAAGATACTAGTAAACAAACTATAGCCCTTGATTCAAGTTTATTTAATTAGGATAAAGGACAATTTTTAACGTGAGATACGAAGCAAAATATTATTTTTGATCGATATGAAAAGATTGAAAATCACCCTTTACATTAAAAAAAATCTTTATAACCATTTTTTTTTCAAGAAAAAAATTACATTTTTAAGGGGAAATATTATTCACTTAAAATTAAAATTAAGGAGAAAAAGAACTATTGAAACTTCTAAATAATTAATTAGAGAAAACGTGAACTCAACCTATGTATTTATAATCACTTTTTCTTGAACATAAACGACTTTTGTGCAACAAAATTAAATTAGCTGATTTTTGTGTAATCTTTTACATTAGTTACATTGCGATGGCTGACAAGTTTAAATTGTTAAAAATAACATTTATTTCATTGTGAAAACTAGTACATACATTTCATACTCATATAATGAACTCTAGCAGAACATTTTACCACTAAAAAAATACACTTCTTCAATTTTGATCACTATTTAACCCATAATTTGAATGCTAGATATCATATCAAAAGCTTTGCTTTAACTATATTTAATAAAAATAATAAACTCTGACAATATATTCAATGTAATCTACACCCTATAATCTTTTTCGTCAAATAAAAAAATAAATATTTTTATCACAATACGATTGTAAAAAAAATGAGTAACATAAGCAAAATAATGCAGTTTTCATTCGCATCTAATCATACCATTCATCTTTGACAGCCCGGTAAAAGCGAAAGTATCCAAAATGATAACCAAAATCTGATTACGTATCCAACAAACACCTTACTTCAGTACACTACTTTCATCTTTTCTAATGACTCAGTTACTGTGTTGCGAAGATCGAACTATTCCAAAAGCACCCAGCACTCAGCACGTTCCTTTTTAACCAACCACACTCAAGAGCTCTAATCGAGTTAAGGAAGCGAATATTTCCTCAAATCACGAAAGCGTGCGATGTCTTAAGACGAGGTCATGCACCTGTAGATTTGACAATGTCTTCAGATGGCACACGACAGGTAAAGAATCGAGCAGCCCAATGTCTCAAGGCGTCCGCGACAACTGTTGTCACACAGACCGGGGTGGACCAACTAAAACACAGCGTTGGAGCAAGAATTGATCGTCGATGATATAGGAAACAGATTTCGTCGTCTTGGTTACCTGGCCCTACTAAAACGACTGCCTGACAGAGGAGTTTTTTTTTCTTTCATTGTCCTTTCGGACTTTTTTTTTCGGTACCACTCGTTTAATTTCCTTTCGGAGGCACAAAAAATGAGGGGAGAGAATGCGTTAATATTTAGGCATTACCTTGAAGGTCGGGATGCGTCCAGGCGTGTAGGTTTTAATGGTCACGCAGTTGGTATTCGAAGCAAGACGTGTTTTGTTCCGTAAGTTTGCGTGCTGTGTTTTGTAGATGCGCTGTGAAGATCGTATTTTATGTCAATAAAAGCTAAATAGGAATCGTAAAGAAGTAGTTTAAAGGCTATTTAATTCTAAGTCGTACGAGCTAATAGTCACAAAATGGTTAATAGAACGATGCCTTATATAAAAGAGTCACTTTACCTTGAACCTCTTTTTTAATTCCTACTATTAGTTCACACTCACCCTTTATATATTTATATATATATATATATATATATATATATATATATCTTGTTCAATTTTTCAATCGTTAATGAAATACTTAATATTCAACCCTTCAAGTTCAAATACATTTTTTTAAACTTGTAGTGGATGACACTTGATGTTAATAAAATATTTTCAAATATTAATTCATTAATTCCATTTAATCAATGAATAAATGGTAATAAACACAAAAATAATAGTTCAATACCATATACAAAAGGAAATTGTCGCGTTGCGTCTCTGTAGGTCAATGGATAAGGGGGGAGTTGGACTTCTAATCCGAAGGTCGTGGTTTTGAATCTCAGTGGGAAGGCTAACTTTTGAGAGTGGTACTTCTTTTAACTATTCTATTTTATGGTAATAATTAAATTTAATTAATGAATAAAAATAGTAAAAAAACACAAAAATAATAGTCCAACACTATATATAGAAATGAAAATCACTTTTTTTTGTCACTCAATATTGTGATTCTGTCATATGTATATGCATATTTATATTAATTGTAATTATTTAATAAAATGTAACGAAAATAAAAATTTTCTTTGTAAACCTAAGTATGAATTGACTTAATTTTTTTTTATATATTACTTGTTAACATTTCATAACCATTTAAATTTATTATGTACTCTACTGCAAGTTTCGTCAGCAGTATCATCTACAAAAAAAATTAAAACAATCTATATACTAGAAAATATATGTAAGTTATTTTAATCAAATTTCAATTCAAATAACTTTAAGCTACCTAAATTAACATGATCTTTCAAGTATTTCAAACGATGCAACAATTTAAATTAAAATTGTTTTGTTCTATGAAACATTAACATTTATAAATCTGATTTTTGTCTTTTACTTTATCCTTTACTTATTGCTACTAATTCAGTGATGTTTTCGTACTAAAATATTGATTTTAAATAATCGGCGAAGATTTCAAATTGTTCTTTTTTTCTTAAGACTTTGTATGTGTTACATTTTCATATTATGAAATGAAATAACTCTATTATTAGTAAACAAGCTGCCCCAACTTAAATAAGTATTAATAAGTACAACTTGTTGGAAAGAATGTTTGATGAACATCTATCTATCAACCAAAAATTATTTTAGGAAATTGTTTTAAAAAATAACACTACTGAAATATTACAAAAAGAATATTTTAAGTATCAACAGTACACACACACACGATTTATTTAGCACATAGAACTCTCGATAAGGGTTATCGAAGCAAATTATTTTAACTAACATTTTATTATAAGTGACAAAAATTATATATAAAATAATTTAAGCTAAACTATTAGTGTAAAATTTTTTGTTTCTATTTTAATTTCAATTTATGTAAATGAAAATGAATTCTTGTAAGCCGAAAAAGTTCATCATTGAAAATCTTCGACGGTTGTCATAGTCATATAACATGTTTTAATCATATAATGTCCTTTTTCTTACACATATTCTGGCAATATTAATTTACAACACTCTTTTTATTATATCCAAACACACGAGCTTTATGAATCAAGTAAAACTGAAATTTTTCTTCTAACTTTTAAAATGTACCAAAATATTACATTGCTTAATTATTTCTCCTTTTAATGCAAACTGTTTCTATTACAAATTATATGAATTTTTCTAGTGGAATCCTTTTTCATTATAATATATATGCTATTTTTATCAATGTCATGTTTTCTTTTAGCACTTTGTTCTATCAAGTTCGAAGTCCTAAGATGTAAATAACCTTTGACTTTTTAGTTACTATTTTACGATCTTTTTGGATTTAATCTCTGACATTTACTTATCTTTTTTATTTACTTATGACATTTTACTTGTTTATGACATGGACTTTATATATCCATAAAGGAAAAATTTTCTTTTAAAATATAAATACTTGTAGAATGTTGAGAATTTTGTTGTAATTTGTAATTTTTTAGACTATTTGTATTTATTTTTCTTTCTTTTGTGTGATTCAATTTTACACCATACAAATATCCTCAAAATATTGTATTATTTAAAAGAAGCAATTTATGGCTTCAAAAATTTTAATGTATGGGAAAAGAAAAGAATTCGTTAATGTAAACTATATACTTCTAAGTTATTTTTTAAAGATTCTCAATGGTGTAGTTATGAATTATGATACAAAAAAAAATCGCAAATCTTTTGCAGTTCAAAATTTCTTAAGCATGTAGACTTGCGCAAGAACTAAACTATTTATTTTCATTTAAATAAAAAATTTCACAAGCTCTTTCAGCTTGATATACAAACAAAAAAAGTTGACCTTAACTGCAAATAATACAGTAATTTAAAACTTTACACAAAATAAGATAGTTATGTTGCATTAGAGCAAATAGTCGTATGAAACTGCAAGTACAATAACGACTAATAATTATCTTTCATTATGAATCAGTGAAATGGACAACATTAATCTTTTCTTTTGATTATATTCAAGAATACATTAAACTAGAAAAATACTCTCCGCTCTTTTCAGTTTATTTATTTGTTGTATATTTACATGAACAGGCTTCAATCCACGATGATTCTATTGAATAGAACAAAGCCACATATAAAAAAAATTGCTAATAGTTTAATAAATTTCATACAACTATTTTTTAATAACATTTAATCAAAAAAAATATAATTTTCATTTAAAAGTTAATATATTAAACTTTACAAAACTTTTTCTACTTTTTACCTAAGACTAGTTTTTAGAAAATCTTAAAATGCTCAAATATACCTTTTTCTAACTTCACCAATTGGCTATAATAAACAGTGAACTCATCTTAATGTAGTAACCGAGTCATTAGTTAAAACTTATTATTCTTTTGTAGATTTTAATTCAGTGAGAGTGTGTTAAAAGTCGAGCATAAGGCAACACGGAAGCTTCTGGCAACTGATCACGTAATTTTGAACCGTGGTCAAACGACGAGGAAGAAACCCGAGCCGGCCTCCTACTCACCACACCACACAACGTGATGACTTTGTACCATGTCAGTTTTAATGTGCATCAGTCTTTCTATATGCCGGGTCGTCAGTGGTCTTGTGACATGAGCGCGCAATTTGACCACGCTGCCGTTTTTAATTCAGGTCTTTATGAATGAAAATCTGTTAACGTTAATATTAATAACAACGTTAATATGTTAATATTCTTACGTAGATCGGGTTCGGGGATTTCATGCTATTAGTTCTTAAGAGCAAAACAGTTCTTTTGAAGCGATGAAAATTTATTGCCGAAAAACAACCCTTAAAATACAGGAGGCAGCAATAAAATTCGCTTAATAAATCCTAGAAGGTTTTCTAGCTTTCTTCAGTGCTGCAACACAATTATCAGTGTCTAAAATACAATTACATAATGTTAAAGATTTTCCGCAAGCAATCTCTCATCCTCTTCTACAGCCGAGATAGTATTGACTCAATATCAGTGAACGACTGCTATTTGTAGCCTACGCGGCTACCTTCGAGAGCTTTTTCGAAAAATCCGCTTACGTCATAGATCGCAACGTTATAGAAATTTCCTAAAGTATCCATATGGTGACCAAGTCACCACATTTGGCAGCCAAAAATGATGCCAACTTGGTTGTATCGCCAAGTTTCCAATGACTCGCCATTACATATAAAGGATAGCACTATTTGCGAACATTAAAATTTTTATCATAAAATAAATACAACAGAAAGAGTAGTATAACACATGCAGATTTAAATTATCTACACAAATTCGTAACCATATCAACCATTATTTTTATACTCTTATTTGTAATTAGTAAAAATAATTTAAAAGGAAAAATCAAATTCTATAAACATTCAATAATTGATCTACCCTTTATTCACTAATTAAAAAGCTTAAAAAACTTATTTTCGTTATAAAATTCTGCATTTTTAAATTGATATAGAACACTAATTACTTCCTTCTTGCAGAATGACAAGGATAATTACGCATAAACATAAGTGTATAAAAAAATAATCCTGAAACGTAAAATATTTACGCCATGATTGAGATAATCAAAGAAAATGACCCACTTAAAATGATAATTGTGTTTATTTTAAGCTGACGAAAAGGTTAAATGGCGCATATAACGTTGAAAAATTAATGATGCGTTAAAAAGGAATTACTTTAAAACTTTGAATAACATCTTTTTCTAAGCGGATTCAATAAGATTTATTCAATTACTTATTTAATCATATGCTTCTAGTGAAATAGGTTCACTTCCTATGGTTTCATTTGGTACGTAATTATAGCTCAAAATCCATGTGCAGCTTAGTATTAAATATGCGAAAATATATAAATTTCGAGATTTATTTCTCACTTTTATCTTCAAACTTTCTACACTTGTTTAAGGTACAATTCTTCTTTATTATAACAGAAAAATTTTCTTAAATTAACACGATTTTGTTTTTTTATTATTGTCATAGAAATGAAGAATAAATCGATTTAAAATGCAGAATTATTATCAGAAATGCATTTTATAATTGAAAGGTGGCAGTTAACACTATACAATTATTTTTCCTTAAAAAAAAGCATAGATTTAAAGTTATCATTAGAATATTTTTAAGAATAAAGCAGTTTTATAGATTTAAGGCAGAGGTCGCCGGAGTGGTGGTCTACGGACCACTAGTGTTCCGCTAGAACATTTCGCTGGTCCCCAGAAAAATTTGTGGAATATACTCACTCATCACGTAAAGCTAGGTTTAAAGATGCATTGAAACATAGTTCAATTCATAACAATACATGAAAAGCTATAAAAACGCTACTTCATAGAATAACGTCATGGTAAATAAGCCGTACTGTTGTAGCTGCATTGTTTTAGCTATATTTTTTTTTCTTATCTCGCTCGGCACCCTTCTAATATTTCACTTACCTGTATGTCGCATATGTATATCAATTGAAGTACTTAAAGGTGGGTTACGGACTTATTGAGTTCAATATAAGATATATTCAATATACACTGCTGTGGACAATTGCTAAGGACGGATAACACTATCATCCATAGCAACCACAAAATGAAAGGAAGCAAAATGTGGAAAATTAGAATAAGTGCGGAATATTAGTAAGAAGAAGTATGAGTATGTAAATTTTTTTCCACGTCTGTTCATCACGTGATGGCGTTCATAAGAGATTTAAAGGTTTTGACGCGTGTGGACAGTTGTTGTTTCAAGTCAAAGTTTTACAGGAAAGATTTAATAGACGAACTTAAAATTTTTGACATGTCTTCCCGACATCACATAGATGATTTTATGCGTGGCCGAATTATTGGAAAGATCGAAGAAGGGCGAAAAATAACAGATGTTGCCAGGGAGTTCGACATCGCTCACAGCGTTGTTTCACGGCTGTGGAAGTCATTTAAAACTACTGGAATGTGTAGTAGACGGCACGGGGAGGTCGTGTTAGAAGTACGACGCCTGCAGAAGACAGATATATCGTCCTATCAGCAAAAAGGAACAGGCGCACCACAGCTCAGCAGGTGGCAAATCAGTTTCTTGCTGCCTCAGGAAAGCAGATCTCCCGAAAAACTATTGCCAGACGTTTGAGGGGAGGAGGACTATACGCACGCAGACCTGTTGTGTGTGTCCCATTGACCAGACAGAACCATACTGCCCGTTTGAAATGGTGTCGTGAGCATCACAATTGGACTGAACAGGACTGGGCATGCGTACTATTCTCAGATGAGAGTAAGTTCAGTCTGTCATCGGATTGTAGACGCCAACTGATCTGGCGCGAGAGTGGTACTGCTTATCGTCCAGAAAATATCCAGGAAAAGGACCGATATCCGACATGCAGTATCATGGTGTGTGCCGGCATCATGATCAATGGCCACACGCGCCTACATGTGGTTGCGAATGGGACTATGACGGGCCAACGATACATTGATGAAGTTCTACTTCCTCATGTTCGTTTTTTCCGTGGTGCTGTCGGTGATAAATTTGTTTTTATGGACGACAACGCAACATGTCATCGAACATAAGCTGTTCAGGATTGTCTAGACAGCGAAGGTATTCAACGTCTCGTATGGCCAGCGCGTTCTCCAGATCTAAACCCCATTGAAAATGTGTGGGATGCTTTGGGGAGGCAAGTTGCTGGTCGAAACTATCCTCCGACAAACAAGAACACCCTCATCCGTGCGCTCACAGAGGAATGGGATAAATTGCCTCAACAGCTGCTGGATAATGTTGTGCAAAGTATGGTACGACGTGTGGAATGTTGCATCACATTCCGCGGTGGACATATCCCGTACTGATACCTTTCTTTAAGGTGCCTGCTGACTTTTAGATGCATTGTTCCATTTCTCCGTACGCAGATCAAATGAACATTTTTTTTCTTTCAGATGTTTCACAGCTTTTGTACTTTCCAGAACAATAAATATTCTTTATTCTAATGTCTGAACAGTGTGGCAACTATATTTTATCCTACTAGGCCTCATGTCTCGCTTAATGTTATGCTACATAGCAATTTGTGATCCATCCTTAGCAATTGTCCAGCAGTATATATTTAATCTCAGTTTGAAATAAATGTAGTTCTCCGTCTTACAGTAACAACATTAGATCCAAATATCCATAATCTTATTTCAAGTAAGCAGGAACATCCATCACACTAGAAATGTATAATGCTAAAAATTTGATATACTTAAACCATTTCTTAATTGCTTTGCTTTTACAGTTTTTGTTTATTTTATTATGGTTTGTTAATAAAGCGCTTTCATAATTTGATTACAATTAATAGTTTCTTTTTATTAACTAGGTACATTTCATGCGT
This sequence comes from Trichonephila clavipes, assembly GCA_019973935.1. Classification (NCBI taxonomy): domain Eukaryota; kingdom Metazoa; phylum Arthropoda; class Arachnida; order Araneae; family Nephilidae; genus Trichonephila; species Trichonephila clavipes. The sequence goes on from BMAU01013744.1 coordinate 829,542, forward strand.
TCTTACATCACCTATTGGTAGTCTGCGGGATTTAAATTATAAATTTACTGGTCCGTGAGGTCAAAAAGTTTGGCGACCGCTGATTTAAGATATCCTAACACGTTAAGAAGAGCAAATTTGCTCAAAACCCATATTTTTTGTTTTTTATTTTACTGAATAAAGCTATCTTTTGGCTTTACAAAACATATTTTGTTTCGTTTCTACTCTACCGAGAGGCCTAGTTACAATTAAATTTATAAAATTAAAAAAGGAGTGGGTCCGTAATCTACCAGAAGTGGGCATTTTTAAATTATTCAATATCTCTCATGGCAAGTCAGATAACTCAAAATATTGTGAATATATTTCTATAAAACTCTTTTTGAACCTGATATGTATATTATTTACTAGAGAATATACTAAAATATTTCTTATTGTAAGAATATTTTTTCAGTTATGGTCTATTATTTAAATAATGGTCTCGTAAAGAATGACACATTTCTTATAATATTTACTTGATCAGCTATAAAATTTTAAAATTTTAGTACTTTTTCTAGATAAATGCATCCACAATTTATTTTAGTAATACTTTGAGTGATATAAGCTCACAAAACTGCTTGTAACTTTTCAAAAATATTTCTAACTTTTTACTTATGTGTGATTGTGATTTTTTAAAAATATTGTTGTGTAAATGTATGTGGCTAAATATTACTATTGATTGGTATTGATTCCTAAAAAAGCATATATTATAATTTAGTATGCTATTTTTTTTAAAAAAAAAGTACTCCGAACGTGTTCAGATACCTTAAAAGAAATTGTTAAACATGTTTGCTCTAAAATACAATGATATTTTAAGCCATCAGTACATGTGCTTTGATTGCAAATCACGGTAAAATCTTATTCAATTTTATTTAATCAGAAATATATGATTATGATTTACATTTGTGCATTATTTGAAATCTATATAAATTATAGTTATTTATGTTGACTGCACTGAGAGGTATGTTTTCAATAACGGATGAGAGATAGTGCTTAGTTAATTATAAATAATTTATTGCTATTGTAACGTAATTAAGGTTATTTTAAATTGTGTGGAGAGCATTATTATTTATAAATTATTATTTATAAATCCTGTAACTGTTTAATTCCTGAATAAATCGCTTAGTTCCTGTAATACTGTTGGCAGTTCGTTTTCAATGCATGAGCATTAATTACATCTACTGATTTTTGTCTTATTTAGGTGATTCTTGGTGAGTAATTTTTTATGTTATAGGCTAAAACTAAAACTTTAACAGTGGCGCAACAGCCCATGAGAGCCAAGGCCTACTGTGCCCAACTCAGTTGTCGTAACCTTGGGCCCTGAGTTGCAAGAGCAGATGTTCTGGTCAGGTGGTCAGTCTGACGCGAGCCCTCCAGTGTTTAGTTCCCAAGCACAAGTTTGGTACTCATTTATCGACCACTAAAGGGATGAAAAACTGAGTCGACCTTGCCCAGCCAGGGGTAATGTTATAAACTATATGATGAAAATGTATTATGTAATTAATGCATAACAAAATATAGCACTTTTTATACTTATTGTACAGTGCCCTAGATTAATATTTACAGTACACCTTCTCTTTGAAAAAAGAATAACATTTTACCCTAGAAATAATCTGAAATAAATATTTACTTTTCTTTCAATGCTTAAGTATTTTAGCTTTCAGGCTACATTTGCTAAGAAGGCACTTAGAAAATTAATTACAATGCATTTATTTAAAGTAAATTATCTGTAATATTATTGTAGCTATGTATTGACATAATTACAAATATCCGTATTTCTCTCTCCTGTCTTTTATATTGGAATATTTTATTTATTCTGTATGTCATTTTACAGTGAAACTTTTAATAAAAAAAAGTAATTTTTAATCAATTATTATTCTTTTTATATTTTTTAATATAGTTTTTATGAAAAGAACGATAAAATATTATTGATAATTACTGTTGATTTGAACTTTTACCTACTTTTTCATTGTAACGGTATAAATCAAATTTTAATTACATAACGATGTTTTTCAGAATCTATTATTTATGAACTTCGACAACCAAAAGTGCTTTTCAAAGGAGCTGTCTGAATAATTTAACTGTTGACATCCTGTGTTCTTAATCTTAACCAAAACAGGATGAATATTATATGTGACAAACTTTATATCAGTGAACTATTGATCTATTATTATATTATTAATTATTAATAACTGTATCATAAACTAATAAAATATTTACTGAAAGTTACCTCTCTTACAAAAAGTACAGCATAAAGAGCAAATATTTTTGCATTGTTTCTAACTGGTTGAGGTAACATATGAATATTGACCGGGAAAAAATGTATGAAGTACTTTTGACATATAAACATTTCATGTGATATATAATACTTATATCTTTATTATCTTTCAATGCTAACGGAACTATATTAGACTCTTTTTCGAAACAATTTCGAGATTTTACTTTAATTACGAGTTGAACATTTGTATTTTATTACCAATCCATATAATATTTTCTCAACTTTAGTTTAGAAAGAACAAAAGTTTTGGGAAAACACTTTTTAAAGATATTTGAAAAAAAATGCTAATTTTTCACTGTGACCGGGAAAAAATTATATTCCTAGTTATAAAGCAAAGCTCAAAACTGCATAAAGGCAATATATATATATATATATATATATATATATATATATATATATATATATATATTCTTCCTTTTCCAATTTTTAAATTATAATAATTAAAAAAAGTACTTGTGTGTGTGTGTGAAACTCTCGAAACCATTTTTTTTGTTCTGCTACGTAATTACGAAATATACCTACTTTCATTCATATTTTAAAAAGTAGCTTAATTGTTATATGTTTCAACTGTATTATTTTCTATGTAAGACCTCTAATTACATTATTAATGCTACATTATTCTATATTATATCCTTGGTCCTATTATTTTTGTGTTTGTAAAAACTGAATAAATAATATTCATAAAATCAAACTGATATCATGCTCATCAGGTACTTCTTAAAAATCTTAAATTGACAGCTTCCTGAGAAATAAAAATATTTGCATTTTGCGCAATAGTTTTAAAACATTTAATGAAGTACTTTCATATCTATTTAAATATTTTAAGGACTTAAATATGACCGCGTTAGCCTAGTGGTCAAAGTAACGGACTCGTGTCCGGCATGTCATGAGTTCGAGCCTAGTATTACTAATGACCACCGTGTTGGGGAGTGATGCCCGTTCAATCTGACGAGAGGTCAAATATCCTGCCGTTGGTGCGATGTAGTAGTTAGGAGAAGGGGTGCCAGCTCAGGTGTCGTCCTCGTCACTTGACTGTGGTTTAATATTATGAGGTCTGTTACCAAAAGCCCTCGAGTAGCTGAAGATTGCGACGATAATGTTCACTCACTTAAGAATTTTATAAAAATTTGCTTATAAATTGGAGGATGTAAATAGGATGTAATAAGGAGCTTGATATACAAAAGAGAGAGTAATTATACGAAATATTATAACATTTATCATTTCCTATATATATATATCCCACATAGGTATCATCAACAAATATTATTTTGTAGATGATAGAGAGCTATGTTTTACGTTTAAAGCTGTTATAGGGGTAACTATATGTTAGAATTACTCCTTTTTTTAACTTTTTTTTTATAGCCAAACAGAATTTTGAAATTTTTTTATCAATAAGTTTCTAAGTGTACCAATGCTGAAAATATATAAATATAGCTATAATTATAGACTTTTTGATCATTAATACATGAAATTTGTCTACAAGTATTGTGTTAACTCCTTATAAGGTCTAGGGAAGAGTATACTTCCCACGAACTTCATTAATTTTTAACAATGGGAAGCTATTTTCTCACCTATGATATAATGAAATTATACTGGAGATGTGGCTCAATTTGATCCACTGGGAGAAAGATAGGAAATTGGACAACGTTCCCAAAAATGGTGATGTCGAATTTTAACTTTCTAATTGATCTAGCAATTATCAATGCCTTTCTCTGGAAAGTATGTGAAACAGATTCCGGACCTCAAGAGTAATTAATTTTCGACTTCGGCGAGCATAACATCTAATTTCAAGATTTTCATGTTGTAAGCGCAAAGAACGACAATTAAGTTTCTTGAGAAGCAAGCAAACTATCCGAGATGACATAAGATTGACTGTTGCGAATGATAGGGTACCAGTTAAGGTGGCGATTTTGTAATCTTCCCTGTTGTGAATTAAAAGAAACTTAGATTCCAACCAAGCTTTATTATTGTAAAGAATAAAATCAGTTGGCAACAACATTGTACCAATACGAGGAGTTTTGAAAACGTATTTTTTAAAAAGGATGTGTTAATCAGAAACTGAGCACTTCAACGTCACCGGGTGCTGCGGTTTTTGATAGATAATTTATTATCTTGATCATGCCTTCGTCAATACAAGGTGTGCCATTTAGGAATTTTATCCCGAATGTTACAATTTTTGTATAACATATTTTCAGTCTAATAACTTATTTGGTAGTTCAATTTGATTATTTATTTATTGAAGTTTATAGCATGTTTCAATAAAACCTGAAAAATACCAACTGGAATGAATTATTGAATGAAACCCGCACACACAATACTAGAATCTACTACCATTTTACATCATTGACTAAAGTGGGTAACCATACGCCAACTCTACAAAATCGTATACACGTTTCCGTTTAGTTTTACTAAAGCACATGAAAAGAGAACAAGATACCCCCAATGGTACAGCTTGCAATGTCTCACTATGTGCTGATCCCTGTTTTCTGAAATTTCATTTAATACCAGAACGTCTGTCATTGTCAATTGGACACCGGAGCCTGTTTACTTTGTTCTCCTTTCCACACTTTTGTAGAGAATTTGAAAAATTCTCGTGATTTCGAATAATTTTCCCAGGTGATTACACAGAAAAAGTTATGTAGTTCTTGGTTAATTAGGAGTGATTTTACTACTAAATGTACACTGCTGTTTTTAAAAAAGGCAACACCATGAAGGAATAATCAGAATTAAAGGAACTTTGCAGCAAATATTAATTATAGGATGTTACGTAAAATAGTAAAGTTTCAGAGCCACCGCGCATGCGTGAAGTGCACAGCGCCCTCTGAACTGATGCTGAAAGCGTATAAATAGAGGTATGTAGCGGACGTTGAAAATAGTTAATGATTATTTGTTAGTGGCAAACTTTTAGTTAGAATAAAGTATGCCTCCCAGACGAAATAAGGAGAAATTCCAACAACTTGCGAAGTGTGATCGGGGGAGGATTATCGGCCTTCGAGAAGGAGGATTTTCCTATCACTCAATAGGAGCTCATGTGCAGCGGAACAGTTCCACAGAATGATGCGAGTTTGGAAGCAGTGGACTGACGAGCACCGAACAACTCGAAAAACTGGCAGTGGACGATGGAGGGTGACGTCAGCGCTCGACGATCGACACCTGCTCTGGATGACGGTGAATGACCTTACAGCTTCTTTAAGGCAGTTGGCAGCACGTCGATCTACTGCTACAGGTGTACTAATGTTGCCTTCGTTAATTCATCGACGTCTGCTGCAACGTGGATTGCGTGCAAGGGTGCCTTTATGTAAGATATCTCTCACGGAAAACTATCGACGGCTGCGTCTGTAATGGGCTCATGAGCAAAGAGCCTGGAAAGCTGATTGGCACCAAGTTGTCTTTTCAGATGAATCACGCTTCAATTTGTGGGACCATGATGGCCGCATTCGTGTTAGACGCTATGCCGATGAACGCTGCTTTCCAGAGTGCGTTATCGAACGACATAATGGCCTAACATCTGGAGTTATGGTTTGGGGTGCGATTTCGCGTCATGTACAATTCAATTTACTACGAATTGAGGGTAATCTCAATAGCAACAGGTACATCCGTGAAGTGCTACAGCCCGAAGTCGTTCCTTTTGTCTAAGGCATCCCTGTAGCTATCGTTCAGCAGGATAATGCAAACCCACATGTTGCAAAGACTGCTTGAGACTTATGTTCAGACCAACACGTGACACTTCTTCCTTGGCCTGCTTATTCGCTGGATATGTCACCTATTGAGCAGGTGTGGGATTTGGTTGGTCGGTGTCTCGCTCGTGATCCGCGTTCTGCAGCTTCAAAAGACGAACTTTTGCTGCACAAACAAGCAACATGGAATTCTCTTCCACAAGCAGACATTCAATATCTTTTTGACTCCATGCCACTTCATATAGCAGCACCTATTGCCGCGCGTGGTGGCTACACTAAATACTGATTTCTGACACTTAAAATTGTATTTTGCTTTGAAAATTTCTTCATCTATTTGTACTAATACAATTCGCTTGTGCATTAAATTTCGTTTTATTCAGGTGATTCATTCGTGGTGTTTGTTGCCTTTCTTAAAACAGCAATTTACCTAGAACGTTCACTGGTGTCGTTTCGATACCAAGGCAGTTTATCATTATAAATAGCTGTCGTTCAACAAAATATAGTTCACTAAGTAGGTACCATTAGTAAAACAAACTTCAAAGTCCTATCGCACATTTATTAGACCTGAATGTAGTGTTATAGGGTGCACAGTGGAAAAGAATCAATTATACGAAAACTGTTGTGTCTAAGTGATTCTTGCATGGTATTTGCTAATAAAAAAATTTCTATTCGATTTTTGAACTTAGTGCAGAGCAGACACCATGAAACGATGGCTCGCAGAAAAAGGTGTAAGCCCTGATGATTATGCTAAGTGATGGTGGTTAGCTGTCTTGCTCTAATTTATATTCCGATAAAGACATAAGACAGTGAAAGTGACTGCAAAGTATTTGAAGTAAGTCAGATGTAATTGATAATATTCCAGTAACTCCTGATATGTATGTCGCTAGGAATGGCACAAATTGGATACTATAGGGTGTTTTTTAGAGGTATAGAACTTTAAATTGCAATAAAACAACGATGTATTATTCGATTGACATGAATTTTTTTTATTCGAAAGATAATCTTGTGGCATTACATTTTAAATATGATTTCTGACATGGGACTGCCACGGCTGGCTCGGATGTAGTCCAATATGGACGTCCAATTTTCGATGACTTTTTCCAACAATTTTGTTTAGCGATGAAGCGCACTTCTGGTTGAATAACTACGTCAACAAACAAAACTGCCGCATTGGAGTGAAGCTAATCCACAAGTGTATGTCGAAACACCGTTACATCCAGAAAAACTGACTGTTTGGTGCGCTTTATGGGCTGGTGGAATCCTTCTTCAAAAACAGCTGTCAAGTGATTTATTCTCAGTTTGGTTTGGCAATTCATCAAAACGATCATCAAGCAAGGCGTAGATTCGTCGAATGCGCCCCAAACGAGATTGCCGTTGTTCCCGATTTTCGTAAGCGAATTTTGTTTAGCGATGAAGCGCACTTCTGGTTGAATAACTACGTCAACAAACAAAACTGCCGCATTGGAGTGAAGCTAATCCACAAGTGTATGTCGAAACACCGTTACATCCAGAAAAACTGACTGTTTGGTGCGATTTATGGGCTGGTGGAATGCTTCTTCAAAAACGATGAAGGCCACAACGTTACAGTCAATGGTGATCGGTATAGAGCCATGATTACTAACTTTTTCATTCCTGAATTGAACAATCATGATGTCCAGGAGCTGTGGTTCCAACAAGACGGCGCAACATGTCACACAGCTCGTGCCACAATCGATTTATTGAAAGACACGTTGGGTGACCGCCTAATTTCACGTTTTGGACCTGTGAATTGGCCTCCAAGATCTTGTGATTTAACACCGCTAGACTATTTTCTGTGGGACTATGTAAAGTCATGGGTCTATGCGGATAAGCCACAAACGCTTGACCATTCGGAAGACAACATTCGCCGTGTTATTGCCGATATACGGCCACAAATGTTGGAAAAAGTCATCGAAAATTGGACGTCCAGATTGGACTACATCCGAGCCAGCCGTGGCAGTTATATGCCAGAAATCATATTTAAAATGTAATGCCACAAGATTATCTTTCGAATAAAAAAATTCATGTCAATCGAATAATACATCGTTGTTTTATTGCAATTTAAAGTTCTATACCTCTAAAAAAACCACCCTTTACATAATAGGAATGTTCCTGGCAGATTTTCGACTCGAAATGTTTTGCGACAATGCAGTGATCCAACAAGCTTCGAGAAGCATAATGTCAAAGTGAGTTTTTTATGATATAATGGGTCATAATATATTATAATTACATAAAATAATATTAAAAAGCTTTGAAGCTAAACACTAGCGAACAGTGTAGTCCCACAATTATTTTACATATTTTATATCGCGTTGTCGTTTAAGGGTAATCGAAATCTCGGACGTTCTAGTGTTATAATATATAATATGTATAAAAAAATTCTTCAATTTTTAAATACAAAATACATCTAATTCATTTCTTTTGTATATTTTAGTATTTATAAATTGTTTTAAAATATCGTGTAAGGTGGTATAAAAAGAAATACAAACCATAAGATGTCCTTCTTTTGAACAGCTCCCTTGGGTGATAAAAAACATTCTTCCCGCAAAAAAAAATTATTTTAAAAATCAAATTAATCTTAGGTAATAAGTTAAAAATAAATATTAAAAAAATATTCAATCTCAATCCCAAAAATATTTTAACATAACATAACTAAAAATAAATGGTCATATAAGAGAATAAATCGATGAAATTTATTCTTTACATACATCAAAAACTTCACACATTCACCTTTATTCTAGAGTTCACTGGCAGAGAGCCATGTATATGCAAATGGAATTTTTTCTCCCGATATAATTTATTTTTACTTTTCATACTTTCCCGTACTTCTTTGCGTGGGAAAGCTTAATGTGAACATCTTATTTCTGTGAAGGTTAACAACTAATTTCCTTCAGATTACTAATGATGTGAGTCCGAGAAATCGAAATGAAACTCCTTGGTAAACTTACTCGGCTGTTACAAAGAAATCTCCTTAATTAACTAGAAGTCTTGTATTAAGTTTAAGAGGATTTATACTTGTTCTAATTTCTGTGCTAACTCAGTGAGAATTTACTGTTAAATTATTAGCTGAAAAAGAAAACTTACAGAATATAGTTGCATTTGCAGAGACAATACAGAAATTAAGCTTTAACTCTTAACTTAAAAATGTATTTACGTATAATTACACGTTGTGTAATTTTTCTTTTCAATATGAATACTTTCTACAATGTGTATTATAAAAATGTTTTGAAAAACCAACATGTGCTCTTCCAATCTAAACAAAGCGGGAACTTTTTAAAACTGTATACAGTACAGTCCCGATAATCCGAACAATATCGGACCTATCCCTGTTCGGATTACGTGATTGTTCGGATTAGCCGGAGTAACAGCGAAATCACTATTTGAACCGGGAGTACGGGTCTATTGTGTCTATGTATTTTGTCGTAATGTGAGCGTACGCGCCCGCTTTTTTGCCGCGTGGACTGTACTCCCACTCCTCGACGCGTGTCCTCCCTCCACCACTCCTAACTTAGTGTGTCAGTGTGACTGCGTGTGCGTGTGCCCGTACTGTTGGCCGTCAGTTGTTCCGCGCTCGTTCTATACTCGTCCGCTTTTGTCTCTGTGTTAATAACAGTGTCACAGTGTGATATTCTACAGTGAAAACAGTTTGTTGTGAGTTTTGGACATTTATCTGTGATACAGTGTACGTAAACAGATTGTTATGGCGAGTAAGCGTAAGCACTCAACACTTACTCTTAAAGACAAACTAGAGGTTCTAAAGCGTTTAGATAAAGGTGAAGGTGTGACAAAATTGGCTACAGAGTTTAATGTTGGCAAAGCTACAATTTGTGATTGGAGAAAAAATCGTAGAAAGCTTGAAAAATACTGTGCTAATTCTTCTGGCGAGACACTCTTCTTCTGGCGAAATATTCACCGATTTTCGTCCTTAAAATTATAAAATTTTTTCCGCGGAACCGGATGTTCGGATTAGCCGTGTTCGGATTAGCGGGACTGTACTGTAAATATTTTATTATCATACATTTACATCAATCTAATTTTACGAATTTTAGTTGAGTTTTATTTATTCAGTTGGAAAAATTTGCATATATATATACTAGCCGTTACCCACCCGCTTCACTTGGTATTTCACGATGTTGTATATATGTATACTGTTAACAAATATATTAATTATTGATATCTAGCATAAAGAATTCGATTGTATTAAAAAATAAATTTATAGCTGTTACACTCTCGCCCCTTGATATAAAAAGAACATAAATTATAATATCTAATTTCTATTTATATCTAAAATAGAAGGAGAAAGATTTTTTTCGCTTATATACTTAACCTAAAAATTAAGTGGATTTCCACCAAAGCAACTTTCAGTGGATCTTTACTCCATAAAATAAACATGCGTGCTAAATTTCAAGTCTAAATCTAACAGAGCAAAAACGGAATTTTTATCATCAATACGTCGTTGACAGCATTCTTAGGGGATTCCGATTCAACAAAAGAAGCATGCAAACCAAATTTTATTATTATAGTCTTAGCAGTTCAAAAACGGGAATTTTGTCTATCAATACGCCCCAGTAACTCTCCCCGCTTCCCCCTGCAGTTGATTTCCGTAAAATCCATTCTTAGTGGAACTCTATTCAACTAAAGAAAAGTGCTAAAGAAATTTCAAGTAAATGAGTTAAATTCAAAAGTAGGAATTTTTCTATAACACGCCTTAATCCCTCACAACCCCACTCCTTTGAGGGTCCGTTTTCGCAAAAATCTTTGTAAAAGGAACTTTATTCCATGAACGGTACATACCTTCTATTTTTCAAGCAGGTGGTTGTATTAGTTGAAAAGCGGAAATATTTATTTATTACGCCCCTTAATTCCCCTCAGTGACCCTTGGGGATCAATTTCCCCCAAAACTATTTTGTAGCGGATCTCTACACCATGAAAAGAATATTCGCTTACCAAATTTTAAGACTGTACGTCTAATAGTTCAAAAATTTAAATAATTATCTATAACGCCACTTAAGCCCCGCAACGCCACTTAGGAAAAGATTTTCACAAAACCCATCTTATAGCGGATCTCTACTCAGTGAATGGAATCTGCTTACTAAATTTCGAGATTTTACATCTAATAGTTTAAAAAAGGAGTTAATTTCCTATAACGCCACTTAATATTCTGCAATGCCACTTGGGAGTCGATTTTGACAAAACCCATTCTGCAGCGAATCTATAATCTATGAAAGGAATCAACTTACCAAATTTCAAGACTGTACGTCTAATAGTTTAAAAACGGAAATAATTATCTATAACGCCCCTTAAGCTCCTGCAACGCCAATTAGGAAACAATTTTCACAAAGCCCATCTTATGACATATCTCTACTCAGTGAATGGAATCTGCTTACTCAATTTCAAGATCTTACGTCTAATAGTTTAAAAAAGGAGTTAATTTCCTATAACGCCACTTAATTCTCTACAACGCCACTTGGGAGTCGAATTTCACAAAACCCATTCTGTAGGGGATATGTACTCTATGAAAGGAATCCGCTTACCAAATTTCAAGACTGTACGTCCAATAGTTTAAAAATGGAAATAATTATCTATAACGCCCCTTAAGCCCCCGCAACGCCACTTAGGAAACGATTTTCTTAAAACCCATCTTATGACAGATCTCTACTCAGTGAATGGAATCTGCTTACTCAATTTCAAGATTTTACGTCTAATAGTATAAAAAAAGGAGTTAATTGCCTATAACGCCCCTTAATTCTCCACAACGCCACTTGGGGTCGATTTTCACAAAACCCATTTTGGAGCGTATCTGTACTTTATGAAAGGAGTCCGCTTACCAAATTTTTCAAGACTATACGTCTAATAGGTTAAAAATGGAAATAATTATGTATAACGCCCCTTAAGCGCCCTCAACGCCTATGGAGGTCGATTCTCGTAAAAATCGTTATGTAGGGAATCTGTACTTTATGAAAGAAATGTGTGTACCAAGTTTCCCGACTGTACATCTAATAGTTTAGTAATGGAAATAATTGTCTATAACGCCCCTTAAACCTCCGTAACGCCCCTTGGGGTTCGAACTTTCTAAAATCCGTTCTTAGCTGACGTCTACTCTATGAAGGGAACCTACCTACCACATTTCAAGTCGGTAGGTTTAATAGTTCCGGAGATATCGTGATTAGTCAGTCAGTCAGTGAGTGAGTCGCTTTTCTCCTTTATATATATAGATTACGCATAATCTAAATTTTGTTGAGGTAAAAGTAATATAATTAAATTTAGCACACTAATTATTGGCTGGAATTTGAATTCAGTAGATGAAATAAAATCACTTATACTTTTATCTTTTTATAAAAACATAAGGGTTATGAAAATAGTTTTATTTTCATGATTTTTTAAAAATAAAGATGTAATGCTAATCAAATATTATGGCGTAGTGTTTCTTGAGATGTGCTTAAAACGAATATGTATATACACTGGCCTCAAAAAGTTAAGGTACAACATGTTTTTCGAAGCTCACCATAAAAAAATGGCAGTAACAATAAAATGCATAGTTTACATGAATGATAATAACGAACTTTAAAAACATTAATGCAAAAACGATTGCTACCACTTTTATTTTATAGAAAAGAACGTATATTTATGAGTAAGAGAAAAATATGCAAATATCAAGCTTTCGTACTTTTGTGTGTAAGTTGTGTTGATTTTCAACAGTTGTTGGCAGTTTCGGTGACAATAGTCAATAGAGTTTAGAAAATGTCTCAGAGACATCGTTTACCCAATTCGTTAAGGTGGCGGGCAGTTGGATGAATGGAAATGGGATTGTCGCAGGCTGATGCTGCTAGACGTCTCAATGTGTCTCGTAGTGTTGTTCAGCGACTTTGGGATCAATACCAATCCGAAGATTCTGTGTCCAGAAGACCTGTTCCAGGCCGACCACGAGCTACAACACCTGCAGAAGACCATTTTCTAGCTCTTTCGGCACGAAGGAGAAGAACCACTACTGTGCCGCAGCTCGTTGCAGACCACTTTCAAGCATCAGGAAGAAGAATCTCCGCTACTACGGTGCGAAATCGTCTTCACAATGCAGGTCTGTATGCAAGAAGACCAGTTGTGTGCGTTCCCTCAACGGACGACAGCGAAGGAACCGCTTATGCTGGGCAAGAGAACATGTTTCTTGGACGCAGCAACAATGGGCTTCTGTGCTGTTCACAGACGAGTCCAGATTTACAATGGAGAGTGATTCAGGGCGTCTACTGATCTGGAGGGAACAGCGCACTAGATACCATCAATCCAACACTGTTGAAAGACACAGTTATAGAGGTGGTGGAATCCTGGTTTGGGCAGGGATCTCGCTCGGTGGCCACACTGACCTGCATGTGTTCCATGGAGGAACCGTAACTGGTCTTAGATATCGGGATGAGATCCTTGATCCATATGTCCGCCCATATGCTGCTGCTATTGGTAACGACTTCATTCTGATGGATGATAATGCACGACCTCACCGAGCTCGGATTGTTGAGGAGTATCTGGAGGATCACGGTTTGGAACGAATGGAATGGCCAGCTCGATCTCCAGACCTGAATCCGATAGAACATCTTTGGGACTATCTTGGCAGAGAGGTTGCTGCTTTAAATCCTCCTCCAAGGTCGTTACATGAGCTGAAACAATGCTTACTCTGTGTCTGGTCTTCGCTTCCTATTCCGGTGTCCGACAACTTAATAAACAGCATGGGAAATCGATGCCGCCAATGCATTCAAGTTAGGGGTGGACACATTCCTTATTAGAACCCATTTTTGTATTGTTTTTATGCCATTTTACCACATAACACTGTGATGTGCTGTTTTCTCCAAGAATGGACTTTTCCGCAGAGATTGCTTTTTTTGTTATAAATCGTTTTTGCAATACACTTCTACAAATTTCTATGACGCATTCAATAAAAAACTATTTAATGCACATATCCTCCAAATTTTTTGTTTCTACATTCATTCATTTGCAAATTAGACACAAAAAACCGGTTGTACCTTAACTTTTTGAGGCCAGTGTATATATATAATATATATAAAGGAGAAAAGCGACTCACTCACTCACGGACTGACTCACTGACTCACTGACTAATCACGATATCTCCGGAACTATTAAACCTACAGACTTGAAATTTGGTATAGGTAGGTTCCCTTCACAGAGTAGACGTCAGCTAAGAACGGATTTTACAAAGTTCGAACACCAAAGAGCGTTGCGGGGGTTTAAGGGGCGTTATTTCCATTACTAAACTATTAGATGTACAGTCGTGAAAAAAAAAACTTGGTAAACAGATTTCTTTCATAAAGTAGAGATTCCCTACATAATTATTATTACGAAAATCGACCTCCAAGGGGCGTTGAGGGCGCTTAAGGGGCGTTATACATAATTCTTTCCATTTTTAACCTATTAGACGTATAGTCTTGAAAAATTTGGTAAGCGGACTCCTTTTATAAAGTACAGATACGCTCCAAAATGGGTTTTGTGAAAATCGACCCCAAGTGGCGTTGTGGAGAATTAAGGGGCGTTATAGGCAATTAACTCCTTTTTTTATACTATTAGACGTAAAATCTTGAAATTGAGTAAGCAGATTCCATTCACTGAGTAGAGATCTGTCATAAGATGGGTTTTAAGAAAATCGTTTCCTAAGTGGCGTTGCGGGGGCTTAAGGGGCGTTATAGATAATTATTTCCATTTTTAAACTATTGGACGTACAGTCTTGAAATTTGGTAAGCGGATTCCTTTCATAGAGTACATATCCCCTACATAATGGATTTTGTGAAAATCGACCCCAAGTGGCGTTGTGGAGAATTAAGGGGCTTTATAGGCAATTAACTTCTTTTTTAAACTATTAGGCGTAAAATCTTGAAATTCAATAAGCAGATTCCATTCACTGAGTAGAGATCTACCATAAGAGGGGTTTTGTGAATATCGTTTCTTAAGTGGCATTGCGCGGGCTTAAGGGGCGTTATAGCTAATTATTTCCATTTTTGAACTATTAGACGTACAGTCTTAAAATTTGGTAAGCGGATTCCTTTCATGGTGTAGAGATCCGCTACAAAATAGTTTTGGGGGAAATTGTTCCCCAAGGGTCACTGAGGGGGATTAAGGGGTGTAATAAATAAATATTTCCGCTTTTCAACTAATACAACCACCTGCTTGAAAATTAGAAGGTACGTTCCGTTCATGGGATAGAGTTCTTATACCAAAGATTTTTGCGAAAACAGTCCCCCAAAGGAGTGAGGTTGTGAGGGATTAAGGCGTGTTATAGAAAAATTCCTATTTTTGAATTTAACTCATTTACTTGAAATTTCTTTAGCACTTTTCTTTAGTTGAATAGAGTTCCACTAAGAATGGATTTTACGGAAATCAACTGCAGGGGGAAGCGGGGAGAGTTATTGGGGCGTATTGATAGACAAAATTCCCGTTTTTGAACTGCTAAGACTATAATAATAAAATTTGGTTTGCATGCTTCTTTTGTTGAATCGGAATCCCCTAAGAATGCTGTCAACGACGTATTGATGATAAAAATTCCGTTTTTGCTCTGTTAGATTTAGACTTGAAATTTAACACGCATGTTTATTTTATGGAGTAGAGATCCACTGAAAGTTGCTTTGGTGGAAATCCACTTGATTTTTAGGTTAAGTATATAAGCGAAAAAAATCTTTCTCCTTCTATTTTAGATATAAATAGAAATTAGATATTATAATTTATGTTCTTTTTATATCAAGGGGCGAGAGTGTAACAGCTATAAATTTATTTTTCAATACAATCGAATTCTTTATGCTAGATATCAATAATTAATATATATGTTAACAGTATACATATATACAACATCGTGAAATACCCAGTGAAGCGGGTGGGTAACAGCTAGTATTAATATAAGTGTTGTTGTTACTTATGCCACCATGATCGACAGTAACATCAGATCAAGGTCCAATTTTCATCGTGGAAAGGTTCCTGCCCTTAGTCGCAGCTATGAGTAACTTACAAGTGATAGAATGATTTGGCTCGGTTCCCCCTACCTCTCTTCTTCTTCCACCAACCTCACGAGAGGACTTGTAGTTCAACTGCTATTTAGAGTACTCTCTGCTGCAAAGGCACTATACATTTACGAACATCCATGCCTTCGCCAGAATTTGAACCCAGGCCCTATGGTACAGCAATCAGTGTCACTTTACCGGCTGGGCGGCTTAATGTATAATTGTTTTATATTATCTAACAACTAGGCTATATATGAAGAGTTGCGTACATTTCTCTTGATTTTTTATCTGATAAAAAGTCACATAAAACCCTTTTTTAGATAATAAAACTTGAATTTTTTGAATAAAGCATACACACATATTTATTTTCCTTTTTCTTTTCTTTTTTTTACTTTGGAGAGTTTCTTGAAATAATGAGTCATATAATTCAAGTATGTATCTCAAGCAAACTTTTGCTAATTCGCAAGTTGTTTGATCAAAATTTTTAACAACTTTCCAAAGGTTTCGAAACGCGATTCCTACAAATCCGCTTGGGAAAAAATGCTTTTTAACTGTTGTCTGATTATAAAACCACTTTCCGTGGAGGAACCATGAATTATGCAAACATGAGTTACTATTTAAAGTCAAGTTAAGAAAGACAAAGTTGATCGTCGTCAGGCTAATACTGAAGTTAGAGTGTTAGAATTGTAGTAATTGAAGCCGTCGGCACTTCAGGAAGGAAATTGGAGATCCAAGCGGAGAAAGATCAACACAGTGCCGCAAAATTAACCGTCAGTAAAGTGATCCAATTGTTTATTATTAATATTTAGATCAGTAAATAAGTTGGCCGCTCCTTTTACTTGAGCTAAAATTTGATACGTAAAATAAAGGCATTGGTTTTATTAAAATATCTCTTAATTCTGTGTATCTAAATCCACAAACGACCGAAGGATAGTGACATTTTTTAAAACTATTTTTGTTTCAAAAAATAAATAGACGTAAATAAATAAAACATAAATCAAGGAACTAATTTCAAAACCAACTAATAAATGAATGCTTTTTATGATGAATATTTAAAATCGTCATAATAATTTAATGAAAAATCTTACGTAACTAAGAACATTTATTGTACTTAAACATATATAAATGAAAAAGCAATTAAGATTCTGCCTGATATTCTCTCTTAGTATGTATATAGTGATGGGAAGCGCGGATTATTCAACAGAACTTCAAAATTTCGAAGTCAGTTTTGTGGAATTCGTTTCTTTTCCCATCACTGAGGGGTTGAATTCCTCGGCAAGGGTGTGCCGAGAAGGCTCCAGCGCCTGGGGGTCACTGGACCCATAAATTGTGGGGTGCGTCAACAAATTTTGCGCGTTTCCAAGTTCATCAACCCTCGGGGTTTCGAACAGTGTATCTCTGCGCTGGTTCTGGACCAATCAGCGATAATTACGTGGACAAGACAAAGAGTCCGCTCTAGAATTTCTAGGTGAAGAGGGACAGAATAAAAACGGGACGCACCCCGATTTTGACAGAACCAGACTGATCACGATTTGAAGAAACAAAGAGCCTATCCCTGAGCTATAGACTATTCGCGGGGCTGCGGGCGTCGATCATGCCCATTCTCCCACTCCGTGCAACCTCTCTCAAGCTAAGTTAATTTTGATTTGTACTAAAATAAATTGTATTAAGAAATAAATTTAATAATGTTTAAAAACTATGCGATCAGTGTATAATTTATTGTGAAATGAGTTTCATTAATTTATTATTTAGAATTAGTTAACTTAATTAATTGTCATGATGCGATGTGAAATTGGAAATCTGGGTTAAAGTCATAGAAATTAAATAAGCTAGCTTAGCGTCGCATCAATAGATAACCCAATGGCTAAGTGGTAGTGTATCGCACTTCCACGCCACAGGTCGGGGGGAGGTTCAAACCGTGGGTTGGACTATGTCAAGTACCTCGTTTCATACTTTTCATACCCCCTTTCATGCCTTCAGTGGGTTGATAAAATAGTACCAAGCTAGCTTGGGAACTAAACACTGGAGATTTTACCTCAGACTGACCACCTGACTGGAACATATGCTTATGCACCTCAGTGCCCAAGGTCATGAAAACTGAGATGAGCATTGTGGATCTGTTACGCCACTGTGCTTAGTTTATGTATATTTGTGTAAATATACCGTATTTATTCGCACTACTTTCCAATTTGCTGCTACTGAAAATCGGGTGCAGCTTAAAACTGAATTGGAAAAAAAAGTTTTAGGATGGGGTATTTAGAACACAATCACAGGTTTTTCTCTTCTTAACGTACTTAAAAGTCAATAATACTGATAACATAACTAGCAATTTCCTTTTCATTTGTTTTCATGTTAAATTTAATTTAATTTCGTAAAATGAAATATCAATAAACCATTTTACACTATTTTTCATTTTTCCTCAAAACCTTGTTGATAAATTGGAGTGTGGCTTAAAATCGATGGCTTACATTCGAAAAAATATGTTATATATTTACATATGTTAGAAATTGACATAAATCTAAGATATAAAAATACACACACATAATTTATATTTATTAGTCACGAATTTTTCTTTATTATAATGACAAAGATTTTAAGAATCAAACATTTGCAACATCATTTTGATAACTTTTCGTATCTAAAAGAATTTAATAAAGTCTTTCTTTTGAAAATTAACATCTTTATTGATTATTCAATGCCAAAAAGCGTTCCCAATGAATCTGAAGACGAGCTTGATGTAATGTTGGGATCTTGAATTCAGTTATTTTTCAGCTTTTTACATTTTAGGAAGGCTAAAACTATCACTCGCCTGAATCCAAATACTTTTTTGAACTTCAATTATTGTCAGCCGTCTTAAGATATCGGGTTCTAGCATTCTGTCAATAAGTATCTACGAAAATAAAAAAAAAATCTAAAACTTACTGCATAAATAAGCGTGAGATACAGGTTGATTTAAAATTAGTGTGACCAATTTTAAAAGCATATAACTACTTATGGAAAATTTTAATCACTTTACTGCCAGTTATATTTTAAAAATGAAACGTTTAAATTACCAATCTAGCTATTTTCATTATTGGGAGTAAATTGTGTCTCTGAAATTAGATCCTGAAGCCCCAAAAGAAATTTTAATGCTTTTGAAGGGTGTTTGCTTAAATTCTGTTATAAATAAATTATTTAAAAATCAGAATCTAGTGAATTACTATCTAAACTTCGGAAATAAATAAAAAAAAATTCTGGAAACAAAGGTTCCAGGAAAAGAATTGGGATGACAGGAAGTCCTTGATTAAAAAAAAAGAGGCTGAAAAGACTTATCGCTGTAGAAAGTCCTCTGCCTGAAAGAACTTAAAAGGAGCTACAGGTATCACAATTGACAATTTGTCATCAGACAAAGAAAATTGGCAGTGAAAAAGTGAATAAATCAGTCTGTCATCAAATGTCTGCAAAGACCATTGAGAAACGAAGAAAACATTTTTGGCTTCTGTATTTACTGTTACGCAAAGGTAGCACAAACTAGGAATAACTTCGGATGAAGCACTGTTTCACCTGTCATTTACAACTGGCAAAATGAAGATGCAACATATTTCACTCGAAAAGCCTCGCAAAAACGCAGCTATTTTGCTAAAGGCAAGTTGGCCGTCAGGTGTATGGTATGAATAGGAATGTCCTCTCAAGGCTTAAGGCTGTTTTCGCCATAAGAAAAGAGCATGACCTTAGCGCGGAGCACATTTTTAGACAGAAAAAAGGCTTCAATTTTTATAAAAATGTGTGACATTGTAACTCGTGCATTTGTTTATAGTATAATGTTTTAAAAATTTCAGAATATTTCATAGTTTTTTTCCACTTAACATGTAAAGGAATAGCTCATTCAGCATTATAGTATTGGAGAAAAATTTTGAAACGCATTTTAAAAAGGAAAAAACATGTGTCAACTTGTATAAAAATGAGTAGTATGATAAAATAAGTCATTGTCTACAGGATGGTGAAACTAGAATATAATATTAATGTTTGAGTACTTTTATAAATGAAAAAACATTCATCATATGAGTCCTATTCTTTAACATTGGCCGAAAACAGCCTTAACAAAATTTCTTTGTTGTAGAATCAAAGGCTAAAATTGATGGTAAATACTATCAGAATAAAGTTTTGAAACATATTATCAAAGAAAGTAAACGTATTTACTCTCAGGAAAACTATGCTTGTCATCAAGATTCTGTATCAAGTCATACAGCAAAATCAACTATAAAAAAATGTCAGAAAGATAAAAAAAAAATTTTTTTTCTTCCTCCTGAAAATTGATTACTACCATCCTCTGACTGTGTTCCTTGAGATTATTTTTTATATGGGAATTAACAATTAACATTGAAAAATTTAAGACGTCAATATCATTAACGATGCGTTTATCCATGATCTATAAGCTATGCATAGATATAAAATGAAATAAATACAAAATTTCAATAAAAAGAAAAATTTAATTGTGAAATAATTATGCATTCTCATAAATATGAGATTACCTGATCTCTTACAAATTATTTTAAAAAAAAACAATTAAAAAGGCGTCAAGTAAGAACACTTCAAAGGGCTTCAAAATGTATTCAAAGAGGAAGTTGGAAAAATACCCCAATAAAGGTCAAAAAAGTTCTTTTGGCTTGATCTAAATGCCTATGTAAGTGTACTATGCTAAAGGAAACCGCATTGAAAAATTCATGTAAATAACTTAATTCAATAAAAAAATTTATGATTATCTGAAATTGGTCACATTATTTTTGAATCAACCGGTATAGATAAAATTATTATTCATACATTACAATATACAAAAACAATAGATGAAATACGTCGCAGGGTTTCAAAAAGTAAGGTAACAAGACCTCTGACAAATGTGTAAATTATCTGTATGAATACAAATCCCTGTGAAGATAACGGAGTCGATCACAGCACTCAAAGGATGGCAGTAGGTGGAGCTGGTTCTCCAATAAAATGGCTAAATCTTACGGTTAAAAGATGGCTGAGTTGATGGTAGCATGATCTGCAATTGAAATAAAAAGTGTACCAGGGATTTTTTTCTTTAAAAAAAATTCTCGGTAATTGGTAGAAGTGTTCGGTACACAAGTGCTATATCTTGAAGTAAGGTGTAGTTTTGGTGCACGGAATTCGACAAAGGCAGAAGAATAAAGAGAGTTTTTGGGAAGATGTATTGGACCACCCTCCTTGCAGTCCCGACCTCGCACCAAGTAATTTCCATCTCTTCGGACCTTTAAGAAAACACTTAGGATGTCAGCATTTCATAACCGATGTTGAGGTTCAGCAAGCCGTCTTGACGTGTTTGGACAACCTTGATTCTGATTACTATGATACTGGTTTCGATGTCTTGGTGTACTGACGGAACAAATGCCTCAATAAGTATGGTGACTATGTAAAGAAATAATATGTGTCTTCCTACCTGGTATATATCTTTTTTATTTCCGGAACTAATGTTTGCTCTGAATGAGATTGTCACCTTAGTTTTTGAAACCCCTAAGTTTTATGATATAAAGTAGATGCTATGAGTGTTTGATAACTTTAGTGTAATACAGTGAAAAAGGAAATATTTTTGTGTTTCAAAGAGAAAAAAATCCAACTCCTACATTGAAGGATTTTTTGTGTTTTGTTCATTCTAATTTTTTAAGGAAATCGTAAGTTTGAAAACTATTGAAACTTCAATTTATTGTGTTTTTATTGCTACATTTTTGAACTATCATTTTTTGTAAATAAGAAATACAAATTCAGAACTTCATACATGACAAAATAATACACAAAATTTATTTTTTCGTAAAGCAAATATTTCACAGAACAGAAAATCTAAAAATTTGTATTAAATTCATACGAATAATAATGAAATTAATCCACAATAATTTTCGTAATTAGCCTCAAGAACCATTAAAACGAAGTCTGAAAAACTTTAAGCATTAAATTATTAGCATTAAAATAAAAAATTAAACGTGCAAACATCTTGAGAAACAATCATAGAACTAATCTCTTCGAAAAAGCAGATTACGTGTAGTTATATATTATAGCAAGTGCTTTTACTTTGGAAAAAAGAACTTGTGACAGGCTCACGCGTCTTTTCTTTAACATGTCCTTTGGGTTCATTGGGCCAGAATTAATGGCAACTCTTTTCCAACCAAATCCAAAAAGTGAAGTGTGAAAGATGCAAATGAACAAGCTTTTAAATATCGGAACTTAGAGTAAGCGTGATGGCAATGTAGGGGAATTTGTGATAGTGAATGGATATTGGCAGATAGCCGACGTCTATTAGAGGAATCGTGGTTCAAGTCTGAATGAGTTTTACGTTACGTGAATAGAAGTTATTAGTGATTGAATATATGAAAGTTAAGTTGCACACCAGTGCATACAAAGACAAGATTAAGGACAAGATTGATCGTTTCTCCAAGCTGCAATAAGGTAGGATTGATATTTAATATTAGAATCAGAAATTAGGCGGTTCACTTATTGATAATGGTCTGAATTAGATTAGGTCTTATTATAAATACACTCATGTCCATAAATTAAGGATAATTCAGAATCAGACAGAAATTGAACTCTAAAATAAAAATTTCATTTGTAGAATTATCACACACATCTTGAAGAAGAATATGCAAATTACAGAAAACCACCAGATGGCGCGGATAGTATGTCACAATGACGAGAGTGTAAGAGAGGGGTATATAAGGAATGGTGGCAAAGAAGTAAAATTGTTCACAAGCGCTTTAAAAGCCTTTCAGTGCAATACCCGCATTGTTATGGCACAAACGAAGCATTTGGAAGATTTTTTACCTGGTAGAATTAATGGACGACTGGAATGTGGACGTACCCAGCTGAAAGTATCCGAGGAACTTTGAATCGTCCAGAGTGTCATCTCCAGGCTTTGGCAACGATTCCAAGATGATGGTAATGTGAGTAGATGTTACAGAACAGGTCACCCCCGAGTTACAACACCGAATGAGGACCGGTATTTGGCAGTTACTGCCAAAAGAAACAGATGGAGCACAGCATCAGACCTGTCTTGTCAGCTCTCTTCAGCTACCAGTACGACAGTTTCAAGGCAGACCGTGTACAGACGCTTAGGGCACATTGGTCTATATGCTCGTAGGCCTGTCAGATGGGATCCACTTACCGCAACTCACTGTCGCCTGCGAATAACCTGGAGTAGAGAGCATGCATTGTGGACACCGCAACAGTGGTCTTGTGTGATGTTTTCCGACGAGTCTTGGTTTAGTTTGCAGTTTGATTCTCACCGGACTTTAATATGGAGAGCTCCAGGTACCCGTTACGTATTAATAAATAAACTTTACAAATAAGTTAACTTTGTTTGTTTCTGTCTTTTTCTTTGCCTGAACTTCATTATTCTTAATTTATGCACATGAGTGTATATATATATATATATTGTGTGTTGCGTATTTTTCCATCGTAGATTCTCTCATATTAATTATTATAATTTAGTTTGTTAAAGGTTTAAGTTGAATATCTTAATAAAGTCATATTAAGATAGTGTTTTATTCTAGTTCTTTCGTTAATCTTACGCCTCTAGCTCACGCTGATACTTCGAGAAATGTTCTCCCTAGGTGAGGGACATCACAAACTTTATCCACACAAACCTTGATGCAAATTAAATCAGCACGTTCGATTAGTGGTAGTATTAAATATCGTCATGATCTGCTTATACTTCACTTGTTGGAAATTCCAGGAGAGACAGAAAATTGAGGTAAACTGAAGGATTATTTTCGAAAAAAATCTAGCGCGTTGAAAACTATTAAATAGGCATTTGAATGAATTCGAATTCCACTGAAGAATAGTAAGAATCATGTTTTCAACAAAATAATTTTTCAAATGTATTTCTCTTGGAGTGACCTAATTTTGCATACTTGTTATAAAGGATGTTTTTTTAGAGGTATAGAACTTTAAATTGCAATAAAACATCGATGTATTATTCGATTGACATGAATTTTTTATTCAAAAGATAATCTTGTGACATTACTTTTTAAATATGATTTCTGGCATAGGACTGCCACGGCTGGCTCGAATGTAGTCCAATCTGGACGTCCAATTTTCGATGACTTTTTCCAACATTTGTAGCCGTATATCGGCAATAACACGGCGAATGTTGTCTTCCAAATGGTCAAGCGTTTGTGGCTTATCCGCATAGACCAATGACTTTACATAGCCCCACAGAAAATAGTCTAGCGGTGTTAAATCACAAGATCTTGGAGGCCAATTCACAGGTCCAAAACGTGTCTTTCAATAAATCGATTGTGGCACGAGCTGTGTGACATGTTGCGCCGTCTTGTTGGAACCACAGCTCCTGGACATCATGATTGTTCAATTCAGGAATGAAAAAGTTAGTAATCATGGCTCTATACCGATCACCATTGACTGTAACGTTGTGGTCTTCATCGTTTCTGAAGAAGTACGGACCAATGATTCCACCAGCCCATAAAGCGCACCAAACAGTCAGTTTTTCTGGATGTAACGGTGTATCGACATACACTTGTGGATTAGCTTCACTCCAAATGTGGCAGTTTTGTTTGTTGACGTAGCCATTCAACCGGAAGTGCTTTTCATCGCTAAACAAAATTCGCTTATGAAAATCGTAAACAACGACAATCTCGTTTTGGTCCCATTCGACAAATCTACGCCTTGCTTGATGATCGTTTTGATGAATTGCCAAACCAAACTGAGAATAAATCACTTGACAGCTGTTAAATCGGTCGTCATCTTGGAAAGTAATGCCAACTTAAACTTCTATACCTGAAAAAAAACACTCTTTATATACGATACTTACTATAAACGATTCACTGAGTTGGAAAGAAGTTGGATAGGAAATAGCCTTATTTAGTTGATCTTCTACCATCTTCAACACATTGCTCTCATCAAAAGGCATGTTTCCAGTCACCATAACGTACAGGACGCATCCTAAACTCCAGATATCATACATGAACGGATCATAAGGAACTCCTTGTAAGACTTCAGGTGCAGCATAAGCAGTGCTACCACAAAATGTGTTACTTAGTCTGTCAGAATGACCTATATAAGATAGAAAAAAATCCCTTTAAGATTATTTTAAGTTTCTGTACTTGATCAGAAGATTTCTAAGCTTTTTATTTAAAAATCATAGTTTTTTGTTCCCTCCAAAAAAATTTTGAAAAACACTTTTAAATAACCGTAATCATTTAATTTAAGTGCAAAAAAGTGCAAAAGCTTTTTATTGTTCTAAGTTCAATCGTTGATTGCTCGAATAAATTCACGTCTAAACGATATATCCAAGGAACTTTTCTATACCTTCATATATTCTGCAGCCTCCAATATATTTTTCAGCTTAGCAATGATTGTGTATCGATTGCAATTGCTGTTATCGTTTCATAAAAATAATGCATATATTTATTTGTGCTTGGTTCTTGTAATTTAATTCATGTAAAGAGTTTCATTTTATTATACAGTTAATAGAAAAAATAAGTGCTTTAGAATGCTTGTGTAATATTGCTTAATTTTAAAAACGTATATAGTAGTTTTAAGTAATTATAAGTTTTATAGTTTGTACGATTTTTCTTTCCAGTTCATCCTGAAAAGTGATATATATATTGCATTATATATAATTTTATTTATTCCTTTTATTATAATGTCAAAGTTCCGAATATACAATAGCCAAATAGTATCATCTCCTATTATTATCAGAGGGAAGTGTAAGAAAATTTTAGGTACTTTTTTGTCTGAAATTTTTTAATTTTTTAACTGTAGAAAACTTTGTGGAGATGAAACCAATCAGATAGGAATGGTTTGACATCAATACAATAGTTTTCACAAATTATTTTTGCAATTTTCTTTTTTAAAATATGTAAACATTTAATATCTCCTTTAAAGACTTTTTTCAATGGTATTGAAAAAAATTCTATTTTCATCCCATCAAAAATATTTAAAGTAATATTTACCAGCTTCTTTTTTTCGATAGTATATAAATCTGTATCTATGATATATTTTCTTCCAAACTTATTTTACATCAAATTATAGTTACAGGCAGTTTGTTTTAAATTCGAAAATTAATTCGAATTTTCATTGCATAGATATTCTTTAATCATCAATATTCATGTTAATTTTTCAATGGGTAGAAGCTAATTTGTCTTAAAAGTATAGAAAAGTCTTGGGAGAATATTGAAAAAAATTTAAGACATCAATATCATTAACAATGCATTCATTCATGATCTATAGGCTATTGCATAAACATAAAATGAAATGAATACAAAATTTCAATTAAAAAGATACATTATGAAATACTTATTTATTCACATAAATGAGTTACCTGATCTCTTACAAAATCCAAAATCAATCAGTTTTATCTCAGCATCCATTGTTAGCATAATATTTTCACATTTAACGTCTCGATGGGCAATTTCTAGGTTATGCAAGTAGTTGATGGCACTTACTATTTGTCGAAAAAAATATCGAGACTCTGGTTCACTTAGATATGTTCTTTCCTGAAATATATATAATCCATTACATTAAATTCATCAATAAAGTGAAACCATGCTATAAGTAATATTTAATTAAAGTATCACTCGAATTTTTAAATGCTTTCGTTGCGAATATATTCGTTCATTTATGTAAATGAGCTGTTGCATCGCAGTATTTTTTCTTGAGGCTAGGTAAGAATAAAAAAGAAAACTGGGTACTTCAAACAGTAGCACAGGTAAATTGCTTGTGAAGGTTCTAAGGATCTGTCTGCACCTGGCAACAGATCGAACGAGACACACGATATGGAAAGAAGGACCTGGCAACGACAGGAGAGAAGGGTCCGAACGAGGACAGAAAGGAGAGCGGTGGCGCGAAAAAACGTGGTCGGATAATGAAGAGACGGCTGGACGATGTATTATAATTTTGTAGAATCTTCATATATTGTTACGTAGATCCGAGGGTTCGAGGATTTTATGCAAAAACAATCTCAAAGAAAAAATAATCAGTTCTTTAACAGCGATGCGAATTTATTAGCGAAAATCCAATCCTTTAAATACAGGATTCAACAGCTATATTCACAGGGTAAATATCCGAAGATCTTCACACCTTCGACAGCAATCAAACACAAGAACAGTGTTTAAAAATACACGTACGTAAAGATTATTCACAAGCACAGCCGAGTTAGTCAAAACAATCCTCACTACTCGCTGGCTTAATCAAGACTCTCCCCGTATCAGCGAGCTTCGTTTTTATAGGCGCGATAGAAACTTCCAGAAATATAACCCCTCGTGTCATTGAACGTGACACTAGTGGAGAGATCTACTACTTTCTAGAAGATTCCAGAGGGTTCCGAACTCGCCAACATGGTCGCCAATGAGGCCAAAATGGTCGCCAAAGTCACCAAATTGGCCGCCAACTTAGTCTCCAAAAATGATGCCAATTTGGCTCTACCGCCAAGATTTCGCCAAGTTCTCATTGAATCGCTTTTATAACGTAAGGGGTGGCGTTGCTTGTGAATAATACAATTTTAACATGAAATAAATATAACATAGAGTAATATAAATGCATTAAACACTCAAATACAAATTATTTACATTATTTACACAAAATTCGTAAAACTGCCGCCTCCTCAAAGACTGCACGTCCCGGGCAGTACAATCCTTGAGTAAGAAGCATCTATTTACAGGCAAACTACTCGCATAATAATCACATATAAAGTAACAAATGTGTTCCACAGCATATACAATACAAAAAAATTAAAAGCACACGAAGAGATGTAAACATAAATTCCAATATTAAAATAAAACTAAGGAATTAGAAAAGAGAGAAATAATTTACATTATTTACAAAATAATTAATGACCATGGTCTGAACTTAAGGATCTTATTAATCTTGGCCAAGATAAGGAGCTAGTCTATTGTAATGTATTTCCTTTGGTTTTTTGAGTGTGGTGATTTCTGTAACCGCACCAAAACGTCATTCAGTCTTTTTAGGACTGTGTAAGGACCTTCCCAGTTTATCTGCAGCATTGGAGAGAGTCCTTTGCGACGTTTTGGATTCCATAACCACACTTTGTTGCCTTCACGGAATTCGTGTCCGGTTGCTCTTGCTTCGTATCGGGTCTTCATCTTCTCGGAAGCCATACCGATTCTTTCTCTAGCACATGCATTACCTCCATCCGTGCCTGGAGTTTCTCGATATACTCCTCTGGCGCCAAGGGTGCATCTGGTGGCAGACGAAGTTTACGTCCAAAGAGCTTCTGGGATGGTTAATAGCTGGTGGTCTCGTGAACGGCACTCCTGTAGGCAAGCAGGAAAAAGGGCAATTTCTTGTCCCAGTCCTGTTGATTACTGGATACCAGGAAAGAGAGGCTGTTCAGGATGGTCCGATCGAACCTCTCTACCATGCCATCAGACTGAGGATGCAAAGCTGTTGTCCTGGTTTTGTCGATGGCGAGTATTTCACACAGTCTCTTGCAAACGGCAGAATCGAAGTTTCTCCCTTGATCGGAGTGCAGTTGTAGAGGGACCCCGAATCGTGAGATCCAGTGTTGAACTAGAACCTCTGCAACAGTTGAGGCGTCTTGGTCGGGAATAGGATATAGGCTTCAGACCACTTAGTGAAGTAGTCCATGACAACCAAGATTTTGTTATTGTCATCTGATGATCTCGAAAGTGGGCCTAGGATGTCAAATGATATTCGTTCGAAAGGTGCTCCCACATTATACAGCTACAGTCTTCCTCTATTGCGTTTTCTGGGACCTTTGCGTGAAGCACAGGGATCACATATGCGACAACACTTTTCCACGTCACTCCACACATTGTTCCAGTAGAAGCGCTCACGAACTTTTTGTAAGGTCTTCATAACACCAAAATGACCTCCAGTAGGACTGCCATGGAGTTCCTTAAGGACTGTTGAAACTCTTGACTTTGGGAGTATTAAGTGCCATCTGAAAGTTTTTCCATCGTCAGACTCCCATTTTCGATATAAAACACCATTTCTCAGATGGAGATAGTCCCAAAGAGCCCAATAATGCTTCGTTGTAGGATGGAAAGGGGCGATGTCTTGCCAGCTGGGCTTTTCGTTGGACAACTCTTTGAATTCTATGATTGTTTTATCTCGGGATCAGCCCATTGATCTTTACGGACGCCCTCGTCACTCCACGGGTCTGATTCTGTTGTTGATGCGTTGTAACTTGGCGGACTACTGGATCTATCGCGCCAAATTTCTTTTCGATTCTCCAGCTGTATTTACTGTTCTCTGTACAGGATCTTCTCGAAAGGGCTTCAATATTTCCATCTGCTGATCCTTTTTGGTGACTACAAACTTTCTTTGACTTGATACCATTTACACGGTGCGGATCTTTCTGATTTACTCGAGGACAGTTATTTCTTAGGTGTCCTGCTCCACCGCACCCCCAGCACGTGATGCTACGCCTCCTCCGGTTCTGACGTTCAACTATTAAAGCTTGCATTCCCTCTCTTTCAATTTCTCAATTCTCTTTATACATCGAGATTCACAGGGCTCATCTGCCGTCACTCTAACTTCTTGGATGGAATGGTGGTCTATGCAACTGGATTTAATGGCGGTCTCAACTTTCAGGGCATATAACAGTGCAGATTTAAGATCTTTGAAATCTGCCATTCTTACAGCCATCTGGATTTCTTCATCCTTTAGCCCGTCCACGAAATACTCGAGACAAATCATTTCTTGCACTTTTGCTGAGAAATCACAAAAGGCTAAGGTGGTGAGCCTTTGCATTTCAAAGGCATACTCCTGAAAACTTTCTTCGGGTTTCTGATGTCTTGTTTTCATCCACAGGCGTACATAGTCTTTGGAGAATTTCTGGTTGAACCGAAGATCCAGAGCATTATAAAGTGAGCTCAAATTCAGCAGCTCTGTGTCGGTAAGAGTCTGCAAAACTTCAGCAGCTTCTCCTCTAAGGGATGCTACCAGCTGACATGCTTTGACCTCTTCAGTCCATCGGTTGGCTTCAGAAATTATACCAAATTGAATCTTGTACACTTCCCAGTTGGTTTTTCCATCATAGGTGTACAGTTTCACTGACACTGGTGAGGCAGGCATAGGTACTGGAGAAGCAGGAACAAACTTGTTTTCACTTTTCGTTTCCCCGCAAGCTAAAAGCTTCTTTTCAATGTATTTTACTAGCTGAGACATTTCTTCCATTCTTTCATCAAACAGCTCTTTAACATTTTCTATTTTTTTCTCCATTTTGTTGATTTTCTCTTCAAGCGTGTTCTTCAACTCTTCTTGGCCGCTTTTCAAGGCATTGATACCTTCCAACAGAGCCTTCAGTTGCTCATCCATCGCTCTTGTTATTGGCATAAAATCCCACTTCTGACACCAAACTGTTACGTAGATACGAGGGTTCGAGGATTTTATGCAAAAGCAATCACAAAGAAAAAATAATCAGTTCTTTAAGAGCGATGCGAATTTATTAGCGAAAATCCAATCCTTTAAATACCGGATTCAGCAGCAATATTCACAGGGCAAATATCCGAAGGTCTTCACACCTTCGACAGCAATCAAACACAAGAACAGTGTTTAAAAATACACGTACATAAAGATTATTCACAAGCACAGACGAGCTAGTCAAAACAATCCTCACTTCTGGCTGGCTTAATCAAGACTCTCCCCGTATCAGCGAGCTTCGTTTTTATAGGCGCGACAGAAACTTCCAGAAATATAACCCCTCGTGTCATTGAACGTGACGCTAGTGGAGAGATCTACTACTTTCTAGAAGATCCCAGAGGGTTCCGAACTCGCCAACATGGTCGCCAATGAAGTCAAAATGTTTGCCAAAGTCACCAAATTGACCGCCAACTTAGTCTCCAAAAATGATGCCAACTTGGCTCTACCGCCAAGATTTCGCTAAGTTCTCATTGAATCGCCATTATAACGTATGGGGTGACATTGCTTGTGAATAATACAATTTTAACATGAAATAAATATAACATAGAGTAATATAAATGCATTAAACACTCAAATACAAATTATTTACACTATTTACACAAAATTCATAACACTATTCTTTTTTTTAAGAAATGTCCCATAGAAGGTGTGGAATAAAACAAAGGGACAAAATCCTGACTGCAATTATTTTCTTTTCACAATTCGAACACGACCCAATCCGAACAGAACCCACAAGTTTACACTGGTGTCAGAAGTGCGATGCAATGGAGCAGAAGTCAAATTAACAAAATATTTCAAATTGATCGGTGTTCATACAACATAATTGTGAACAAGATTCTAGTGGACATTCAGTTTGAAAGAATTTTTTTAACAAGGAAATAGAATCCTGCCGTGTATTTTCAAGTTGATGACCGCGTGGATCCCGGGAATTGTCGTGCAGCAGTTTCAAGTGAAAAATCAAGATCTTCATATAGAAATTTGCTATCATCTGCCGAGTTGGGCTAATGAATGAACAGATGTCGTATTTTTCTTCATTTTCTGATGAATGGAGCCGTGATCTGAAAACTACGAAGGAAATCCCACTAGTGTTCAAGTACAGAAACAGCGTTCATGTCGAGATAAGTGGCTATTGTTCCCCTAAGTTAAAATATTGTGTAAATATTTAAACGAGTAATGGGATGCAGTCATATTTAATTTGTTTTAAAAAAAAGTAGAAAAAGCAGATATATATCTGGAAAAGAAAATTTCATTGGTTTATTGCAATATTCTATGTTTTTGAATTATTGTGTAGATGAAATAAGAAGATTACTGTGTACTTATTTTACCTGGAAATAATAGGGTATCCTTTTAAATATTATAAAATATGTTATTTAGAGTTCTAGTGTTAAACTATATTTTCATTTTAATCATCATTCTTTACTGTTTTGAAGTTGTCTCAAAAATTAAAATTTGTGTATAGAAAGTGCTTTGCATAACAATTCAGTTTGCAGAATTTAAAAAAAATAATTAAATGGATTAATTTATCTCGAAATAATGGTTGAGAAAAATGTATGTTTGAGTCGGTGAAAAATATCCATTAAAAAAATGCATATGTATTTCAAGTAGACTTCCTGTTAAAATTTTGTAAATAAGAGATTTTGTAGGTTATTTATGACTCAGAATATGTGGCATGTTTTTTTAATATTATATATAATTGTTTTTCATTTTAAGCAAAAGTGTTGCAATTTGTCAGTTAGTTGATGATTTAATGTGCAATCTGAGGTTATTTCCTTTGTTCATAATTTAGGATGCATATGTATTGGTTTTTTGTTTCCTGCATAAGATTCTTCTTTTAATTAAAAAAAAGAAACTAAGAGTAGATTTATGATTTGAGAAATAAATCTATGGTAATGTAGCTGAAGTATGTTGTTAATTGGGTTTTTTAAAAGGTTCTGCGTTCTGATTAGTAACAAATAACTGTGTCTCATATAAGTTTTATTGCAAACATATTTCGTATTATGTTTCTGGAATTTGAGTACTCTTAGAAAAACGAGTGTATTATTATTTATTTTTTTTGCTTGTTAAATATATAGTTCTAGACCATTTAAGTGTTCGTATTTAAATTTGTCAGAAGGTAGTTTGGCATTAGGTTTAGCTTTATTAAAAATGGCATTTCTCATTAGAAGTAAGAAAATTGACTTAATTCAATTAGCGCGGGACTTAGATGAGTCACCTGATCCGTCTATGTCAAAAATTGTTTTAAGGGATTTAATAATCTCTAGTAAATATTACAAGGAGGAAGAGGCAAAATAGTTATTGGAAGTTATTACAGCCGAAAGGTTAGAAGCAGAACAGCAGCAAAAACTAGAACGACAAGAACAATTATCAATTGAAAAATTACATTTGGAAATAGAATTATCTAGAAACGCTAATCAGAGTGCTACTCAAAATAATGGTCAAACCTCACGTGTAAAATCTTTAGATGAAATAGTTAAAATGGTTAGGCTCTTAACTGTAAAGGTTCCCAATAAATCAGACGGGTGGCCCTATTTCTTTTCTAGTCTTGGAAAAAGCTTTCGCTAATGAAATGGTTAGCGACGAGTTAAAACCGAAGGTTTTGTTATGCATGTTAAGAGACAAAGTGTCAAACTTATTAGTTAACCGAAGCGAAGAAGAATTAAAAGATTACGAGTCTTTAAAACAGGTTGTGCTCAAGGAGTAGGAAACCTCACCAAAAATATGTTTAGAAAATTTTAGAAAGGCCAAACGTAACTCTGATGAAACTTTCTAACCATTTAACATCGATGTGGTTATACTACTGTAAGTTAAGAGAAGCGAATGATTTTGAGTCAGTTAATCCACTAATCGTAGCAGATAAAATGTTTGAAATGTTGGATTCTGAAACGGCGACCCATATTGGTGTGCTCCAAGGAGAAGAATAGTACAAACCCAGGAACTTCGGCAAACAATGTGATATATTTTATGCTTCCAAAGGGAAATCCTACGATTGATCTGAGAGAGCTAAATGGAATGATAGTGAAAAGGGAAGTTTTAATGGTAGTTGGGGTAAGCAGCCATTTGAGGAGAAAAAGTCTGATAATTTTTTTTCTTGGAAAAACTGTGATAAAGGCAAAGTAACTGAAATTTAAAAAATTCGCTTGTTTCACCTGCAGATCAGATAAACATTTTAAGCGGGATTGTCCGAAAAACAAAGGGGTAGATAATAAAAGACTTAATTTAAACAAGGTGTCAACAGAAGGGACAGAATTGGAAGAGAGATGGGCCGGTAGCTGCTAGAGATCATTTGCTAGGTAAAGTCATTCCTAGGCGGGCTATTGAAGACAAATTAAGTAAATTAGTGAAAACATCTATCAGTGTAGATGGGAAATTAGTGGATTCTGGTACGGAAATTACTGTTATCAAGAAAGGCTTAGTTCCTGGAATATCGGTTGAAGGAGCTTCCACGATTTATTTGAAAGGTATTTTCGGTCCAGCGGTTAAATGTCCTTTAGTATATGTTCCAATTGGCCTTGCTACCAGTGGCCAGGTTAATGTGATGCACCAGCAAGTGTTATGTGCTTTGGCAGAAGTTTTGGTAGAAAACGTGTTGCTTCCACCAGATGTTTTGGATATGTTGGGAGGAGCCCAGAATGAAGAGAATTCACTGGTTCAATGCTCTCAGGACCTGAGGGTTGATTCAGGAAATGTAGATGAAACCGAGGTTTCATTGGGTATTCTGCCAGAGAAAGCACAGGGGCACATTAAGGATTCTCAAAGGAATATTACTTCATGTCGGAATGAAGTGGGAACATTGGGTACTAAGGATGAGGAGGTGGCCACTGAGATGGATAAAGGAAGCATGGTGGCTGATAGTTTTCGTTCCGAGCAGGAGTGTTGTGCCGAGTTAGCATTGGCTTGGAAGCATGCTAAGGAAGGCAAAGAAAACTACTATGAAGTAGATGGGTATCTATTTCATAGAGATAAAATACTCGGGGAAAGTATTGGGCAACTGGTAATTCCGAAAAGCAGACGAACTGAGGTGTTGAGACTAGCGCATACCTCCGTGTTCAGTAGTCACGTGGGTCTCAAGAAGACGCTTGAACGAATCAATCATCCTTTCTTTTGGGAAGGTCTGAGGGCCAATGTGAAGAAATTTTGTGAATCA
The DNA here is from genome assembly GCA_019973935.1 of Trichonephila clavipes. Taxonomy (NCBI): domain Eukaryota; kingdom Metazoa; phylum Arthropoda; class Arachnida; order Araneae; family Nephilidae; genus Trichonephila; species Trichonephila clavipes. The sequence goes on from BMAU01013744.1 coordinate 864,075, forward strand.
TGTACAGAATGTCTCTCGATTGGTTAGGTTTAAAGACCGATCACCCATTACACCTGTGGCAAGGCCTGAGTTACTATTTCAGGTGGTGAATATGAATCTTATAGGTCCAATTGATCCACCAAGCTCAAAGGGACATAAATATATTTTATGTCTGGTTGATCCGCACACTAGGTGGGGCGAGGCTATGCCAGTGACTAGTCTCAGTGCGAAGGTAACCTGTGAAGCTTTGTTAAACATATTTTCGAGAACCGAGATTTATCTTTTGTTGAAAAGGGAAGGTTTTGTAGAAAAGAATAGCGCAGCATCGTGGGTCACGGTACTGGATTTGTGGAAGTGGTATTTTTTCGTTCTCTCACGATGAGTTATCTGAAGTATGCCGCATGCGTTATGCCGTTGACATTTACATGACTAAAAAAGAGAGGTTTAAGATTGTATGCACTTCTTATGGATGTAATTTAACGACTCGGGTTTTAAGATGGTTAGAGCAGTTTATTGCATCTCGAATGGTCGATATAGACATTCTGATGCAAATTTGGAAAAATCGTGTAAAGCAATTTAGAATTGTAATTGTATTAGAATGGTTCAGATGGGTTGGGTCGGAAATCATACCGGCCAAAGGCAAATTAGAGCCGTGGGAAAGTTTTTTCCGGGTACTTAATATAGATTTAGTGAATTCATTTCATGTGTGTGTAAGCTAATGAAGTAAACATGGTCCTCATGAAGATAAGGACTATGTTGTATATGTTTAGTATTTTTTTTGTATGATGAGTTTCCTATGTATCTGTTTGCAATCCCATTACAGTTTAGATATTTCTGGGAACATAGTCACTTATTTCAATTGGATGAACTATTAATACTATTTCATGTGTTTGTTTTAAGGAACTTTATCTAGAACAATCATCAAGAGTTTTGACTGTTGCAATTATTGTGTGTTCAGTCTGTGAATTTTCTGTTCCTGGTGTCTAAAATGGTAAAATCAGCCACAAGGGGCAAATTTTACTCTTAGGTGGAGCGTGTAAGGATCTGCCTGCACCTGGCAACAGGTCGAACGACACACACGATATGGAGAGAAGGACCTGGCAACGACAGGAGAGAAGGGTCTAAATGAGGAGAGAAAGGAGAGCGGTGGCGCGAAAAAAACGTGGTCGGATAAAGAAGAGACGGCTGGACGATGTTTGTAATCTTGTAGCATCTTAATATATTCTTTTTTTAAGAAATGTCCCATAGAAGGTGTGGAATAAAACAGAGGGACAAAATCCTGACTGCAATTATTTACTTTCCACAATTCGAACACGACCCGATCCGAAAAGAACCCACAAGCTTACAAATGTATTGGGAAAAAACGTGATTTTTTATGCACTTGAATTGATGAGAGTAGAATCTCGAATATATGGGTAAGTATTAGCTGAATCGCCTTATTTTCATAATGTTCACGAACAGTTGTAGTGAAAGTGTATCAAGGTTGGAATGTTAGACAAAAGACTAAATGGGAATGGGAAATTTTCGGTCATCACCAAATGATGAATGATCGGAAAGAAGGGAAAATATCTCGAATTATGGGAGGGTGGAAGACAGAATTGCACCAATGTTACAAATTGAAACAGTTTTTTTATTAAATAGTAGAAATCAAGCTCTTTTTCTCAAAATATCTTTGAGTCCAGTGTTCGCCGTTCTACAGACTATGAAAGGTGAAGATCAGGGTGAATGCTGCTGGTGTCTACAGCATACAAGATAAGGCGTTCCAGGCACACATGTACTGAATGGGACGATTGACAATTAGAAAAAGCAATGTGATAGAATAAATCAAGCAAAAAGGCGAATTAGAATTTTTCGAAAACAACACAAAAGCATTAACTCTAATTGCATTGTTACATTGCTTTATTGTGAGGGTGTGTAATGTGTTGAGGGATATTTTCTTTACATGATTTTATTCCTTTATTGCACGTGCATTGATATCTAAATAAAATATAGCAGAACATCCTCTCGCTGGCCAAGAACATCCTGTAATGGCTGATGTTTATTCCAATGGCAATGTGTACTTTCAACAGGATAATGCATCTTTCAGAATACTGGTGTACAGAATTAGTTTGGGGTATCTGAAGGAAGTTCTTTTTGTTGAGTTGTCCTCCATAGTCTTCAGATATCAATCTATAGACTATTTACGGGATTCAATTGAAAGGGCCATCCCTTCAAGGTCCAAAACTATTCTATCTCGCATCATTGGAAACTGCTATTCTTCAAACATGAATAGCATTCACAAACATCCCTTAAACGTAAAATCCATACCAAAAAGAATTAATGTTATATTAAAGGCAAAAGGTGGTCCCACGAGATATTGATGGAGTAGTCAGTAGTCATAATAAAACGGCTACTTAGTATCTATATAAATGCATATAACTTTAAAATGGAACTTAATATATTTAACAGTTTAAATTAAATAAAATCGTAGTTATTTTTAAAAAGTGGAATTAAAGAGTGGAATGTATATATAAGCACTACAAATATGATATACTAATTACATTATAAGCATATCTGATGGAGTTAAATACGATAATTATTGGAGAAAAACCAGCTCGGAAATTTACAAACTATTTGAAGGGTCAGATATTGTTAAATAGATAGCAATACAGAGGATTAAATGGACAGGACACTTAATAAGACTGCATGATAATCAAGCCACTAAAAAGATCTTAAGCCGTTTGGTACCCGAAAAAGAGGGAGAATCAAACTTAGGTGGATTGACTGTCCAGAAAAAAGACTTGAGAACTATTAAGGTGACTAATTGGAAGGCTTTAGCCAAGAACAGGGCGGAAAAAAATGGGATTCTGTGGAAGGTCAGGAACCCATCCAGAGCTGTCACGCCACAATGAAAAATAAAAATTAATCATCTAGCTAGCTATTGGTCCTTCATTTTCATTGAAAGAAACAAGGTATTAATAGAATTTCGAAATAATTTTATTTGTTTTGCTTAACATAACTCTCATAGTCTTTCATGTTACATTCTTTATAGTAGAAATCAACAAACAATTTAATTTGACAATTTTTTTTTCCTGTTTATTTTTGGATATATTTTAAAGCATATTATCTTTCTTTTACTAGATGTGTGACTTTTTTTTACTCTTAAAACTGGTTTCAATCAGAGTTTACTATAATTCTTGATAATTCTTGTAATAGTAATTTCATCTATGAGTTAATACTAATCGTTTTTTGCATTAATACAATTTAATGAGTGTGTTATTCTCATGATCCAAAAATTGTAATAAAAGGATTTAATGTAGCGAAAGGCGTTTGATATAGTTTTGTTTATTACGCGCGCGTACTCAAGATAAAACCGAATACCTCTATCATGCAAATTAAATAATATAAATTTTCAAACTTTCATTATATATATATACATATTCGTTCAATAATTATAGTTTGAATTATTGATAGGATGCTCTTTGGTGAGTTTTTAATGATTTACACTGTTCATTTGTGAATATACTGGGTTTTTTTAATTTGAACTTTTGGTTTTTAGATATTTTTTTTAATTTGGACTTTCGGATTTTTTAATTTGAACTTTCAAATTTTGGATATTTTTTGGCTTAAACTTTCAGATTTTAAATATTTTTTTAGTTTGAACTTTAGGATTTTAGATATTTTTTAGTTTGAACTTTCGGATTTCAGATATTTTTTCTACCTATACAACTATTTTTTCTACCTATACGACTATTTTTCTACCTATACAACTATTTTAAAGATGGGTGCATCATCTTTGATGTTCGATGGTTCACTTATATTATGCACTAATTTGTTTTAGAATTTTAATATTTTAACGTTATACTATCTTTCAGAATGCGATGGCGAATAGTTTAATTTTTGAAGTTAAATGGTTTAATTTTTAATTTTTAATTTTTTGAGATTTGGATATTTTCCGATTAACTTACCAAGTTGCAATAGGGAGAAGGTTGGCGCCAAACTAGTTTAACCCCACTTATCGGTCCTAAGTCCGAGGTTGCACTTGGATATTTTATAAATTTTAATAAATTTTTTATTTTAAAATTTTTAATTTTGTTTGAAAACGATGGAATTTTATCTTCTATATTTGCCATTGATATTTTGAAATAGGATTTAGTATTATAAGATTCGTTACTTTCAATTTTTAATTGATTATTGTAATTGATTGTTGATGATTATATATATATATATATATATATATATATATATATAAGATATCAGAAGTGATTCACGAAGATGAAACACCTAGGTATCAAAATAATCAGTAAAATATTAATTTCCAATGCAAGGTATAATATCAGTTTATTGCCGATAGTAAAAAATGTAAATAACACTATTTTATTAAAAATGGAACACTTTCCAGCTAGATCTCGAAATTCAATCAATATTCTTTTACAACAACTAATATTTAATATAATATAATTAAAATCAACAGTTATTGATATTTTATATGAATACATTTAGATATTTATTTTACGTACGATAAAACAAAAATTTACCTTCAAATAATCAAATAAATTTCCTCTTTCGATGTATTCCATAAAAATATAAACTCTTCTTGGATAATCAAAAATCCTGTAGATGTGCACAATGTTCTTATGTTGAACTTCTTTCAATATTTCGATCTCCCTAGACAGGAATTTTTCCACCATTTGGACAGGCATGTTGTCGCGATTTACGATTTTTACAGCAATATTTTTGCCACCGTATCTTGCACGTCTATAATAAAAACAAAATCTTGCTACAGTTTCCATAAACTAAGTAGTAATTCATAAATAAAATTTCAAGATAAAACCATTTTAAATTCTTACTTACAATTTTTCGGCTACACACGCTTTGAATAATAGTATTAGAAGCTGACGATGATTTCGTAATTTTGAATCATAATAAACAAACGTATGGGTCTGTCCTTAGACAGCACGATAAAAAAAACTGTATTGAGGAGAATTTTATGAAACTAAATAAATTTATAATACATTATATATATGCATTATTCATTCAGTTGTTTGAATTCTATATAGAATGCATATTGTGAATACAATAAACTATTCTATCATTTTTAAATTAGTAGTAGGATTATATAATTTCATGAAAAATGTATGCATTTAGAACTTTTCATTAACAAATTTTAGATTAGTTTGAAAACAATATTGAGCTAAAAATCAACTGTTCAAATTGCATGTAAAGAAAATGATAATTAAAAAAAATATATAATATAATGAATTTTATTTGCCCTGTTTAAATTAATGTGAATTACATTAATTTTATTTCAGTTATAAAATCGAAATTATTTTATGCAATTTAAGTTAAGAGACTTATTGCTCAACATAAACTTTTTTAGCTGTAAGAATCTTAAGAACTGGAAATAAACTTGCTAAGGAATTTGATGACTTGATTATTTACATAGACAAATTGAAAAAAAAACGAATAAGCGGAGAGTTTTTAATAAAAGATATCAGAGTAAAAGAAAAATTCTTTTGAAAATAAAAATTATACATTTTAGAAAAATTTTAATTTGATTTTTTTAATTTGATTTTTGTGCTAAAAGTCTCTCATCAAACCTTTAAATAATCTCGAAATTTATATATTAAAAACTTAAACAATTTTCTCACTCACTTGACTTTACCGTAATTTCCTACCCCTAACTCCTCTCTTAATATATGAAATCCATGAAATGCTAAGCTTGCCAAATAAACACTGGTGTCTATGTTCAAATGTGAAAAGGATCTTTCTGAAGTTCCAGATTTTCTTGAATTTTCACCATTACTGATTTCATTTTCCGAAACATATTCCTCTGACATCCTATAAATAATATGCTTTTACCCTTAGTTGTTTATTATTTTTTACTTAAAGAATAAATGTAAAATTTTTACAGAATATTTTTTATAAGAAGGGGAACTATCTAAGATAAGAAATATTTTAAATTTGAATTTGTACAAATTATATATATATATATAATTTTAAATCTGACTGCGTATATATTTGTGTATTATAGCTAACTGAAAAGATTTCTTATTCGTATTAATTATTTTTTTTAAATATTTTTCCAATAATTGAATTTTGATTTACTAATCTGCATTTGTTGCGCAATTGTTAAAAAATTCATTGTTTAATAACAATCCAATAGAATTTCTTTTTTATTAAACATTTTTGCTTGAACTTATTTCCACCACAATCGAAAACATGACTGATTGATTCACTTGGTAATTTTGAGCCAGTTTAGATGACAAAGTGAAACATGATGTGGCACCCCATTCTTAAAATCGGGTTTGGCCAACCCAAAAAGTTTCACGGTATACTTTGATGGTGCGTAACGTTACAACGGGCCGCATTTTGACAAATATTCATTTAAAATAATATAATACGCATACAAAAAGGAATTAAACTTTATCATGCATGATTATTTATTTATTATATGTTATGATTAAATATTATTAACACTCGAGACTGAAAAAATGAGATACTGTTTATCGTTTCTTTCGCTAAGTTTTTGTAAATCTATATTTCTATTCGACATTGCGCAGCCAGCTGTTGTTTTAAGGTTGACTATCATCAATGTCAAAAAATAGGACCCAAATTCGGAATACATTTTCAGATATAAGAGAACTACAACAATACTATTATATTCAGGCTTCGCTATCCTGTACATATATATATATATATATATATATAATCACTTACTTTATAACAACACATTTTTATCGGAGTTGACATATTTTTCTTTTCTGGTATATAATGTGTTTCGCATTTTTTCTCCTTTACCGTAATGCTAAATGTGCTGTCCCTTTACAAATTAAAAGGAAAAATTAATTATTTGTGGAATATTTTGAAATTTTAAAAACGCTATATTTTATAAACAAATGTATAAATTATACAATATTGTGTAAATTTTTGTGAAAATTGAAACCTTTGTCTATCTGACAATGTGTGCTCCACGTTTAATTCAGGTTTTCGTGCATTTGCCGAAGACAGCCTTAAATTGAGATTTAGTTCTGTTGGGGGTTTATTTTTTAAAAAATATTTTTCCAGATAAATCATTCAAAGGTGATTATAGAAAAGTATAAAAATGATGTCTAAACGTATTTTTGTAATATAATTGTATATTTATAAAACGGTTCCCGTTGTGTATGATTTGGTAGATATTGCTCTAAAAAATTTTTTCAATTTTCTATAAGAAATTTAATTTGTTAACTTCCTTAATTTCTTTTAAAGTTAAAAAAATAAAAGCCTATTTTCCTCACATTCAACGAGTTGCATTTATAACTATAGAAACGATCTGGAGCCTATTCTGCTAATTTACGAAATACATGCGTCTTATAGAAATAATGCTTGGAATACACTCACAAAATTATATATATATATATATAGCCCAAAATATACTACCACTTTCTGAGAATTTTTGGTCAAAACAGTGACTAATAAACAAGTCTTGCGATCTTTTTTTAAAACAAGAAAAATGCATTGGTGCTCACAAAATTAAAATATTTTTCAAAGGGATAATATAACTTTGTTTGCTCTATATTCCTCAAAACTAAATAAAACTAAAGAATTTTGCTTAATCATTGATTATCATTGTTCTTTTAATAAGTAATTTTGATTTTGATAAAATTTTAAACTCTGTGTTTTCAATTTTTTTATTATTAATTTAATACAAAAATTGATAAATGATAATTCAAAGAAATAAATATATCATTTAAATATCATTTGCGTAAAATCGAAATTAATTGGAGAAAAAATGAATTTCGTTTCCCCAAAAACGATTTCAGAAGATAAATTCTGCATTAAAGGCTTAAGAAAATCGATTGTTTATCACGCTGATTCATAAATCTTTATAAAATACATTATTAGTTCATTCATATAAACTTCTGTGGCAAAGCCTTATTTCAATGGACAACTGTTACTTTATAATTACAAATACGGCTTCAAAAGTTTATGTATATCATGTTTTTCGAAGCTCTACATTTAAAATTGGTCGTAATAAAAATTTCAGAGTTTATATGAGTGATTAAAAGAACTTTTTTAAAAGTATACAAAAAAAAGATAACCACGACTTTTATTTAGATGAAATTGACACTTATATGAGTGGGAGGAAACGCGCAATAGTATAAGGTTTAAAACTTTGTATGTAAAAAAAGTTGCAGGTAATTTCGTTAATACCGAAGACAATATAGCTATGTCAAGGAGGAGTCATTTATCTGATTACTTATGGTAACGATAGGTTGGATGGAAGGAAGGAATTGTCACAAACTGTGTGATACTACAAGACGTTTCAATGTAGCTCGTAAAGTATTGAACGACTATCCGATCAATTTAAATGTGAAGATTCTGTTTTGAAGAAAAAAGATATGTTCAAGATTTACCATAAGTTTCAACACCTGTAGAAAACCATTTGCTTAATCTGTCAGGCCGCAAGAGATAAAGTACTAATG